>CATIWJ010078800.1:0-26231 GCA_949640765.1 Croton laevigatus | reverse complement strand
TTTTTTTTTTTTTTTATAAAACTTAGATATTGTTTTTATTGAACCCTACAAACCATCCATAATCTGAAAAATAAAATAGAAAATTAAACAAAAATAATAAAGAATACAAAATAAATTCAAATATTAAAATAATCATTATACAATGAATCTAAACTAATTACGATACACACGATACAATAAATGTTAGTATATAAATTCATTCAATAAAACTAATCAGTTTAAATATAATTTATACTCAATGTGTTATATGTTTATAGATAGTTGATAATCAACTGGCTACTGCATAATCTCTTAAAAAACACAAAATAATTAAACTTTAATTAAGAAAATGATAATTGTATCAATTAATAATAAGCACTTAATAAACAAAAATACACAAAACTTTGACTTAATATAGTTATAATAAGAAACATGAAGGTGCCTTAAAAAACAAAAAAAGAGAACCATGAAGTGTATCACTAACCGCTTATAGAAATAATTATCCAGGCAAGGCAATATTAATTAATACCATAAACAGTACTTGTCTGTCTCAGTATGCACTGCGACTCACCGTCCCCTTAAATACATAAACAAAATCTCCATTCTCCACACCATGCCAACGAAGGCTGCAATTATCTTTCATTATTCTCTGTTTGTGTATAAATAAATAATCATCTTTAGGAAGAATATTTCTCCCCAAAAGAAGTTGCCTCAGATCATTAGCAGTACTTGTGTCTCTCATCTCCAAAGGAATGCTGGACGCATTGAGCAACGAAGAAGAAGTTTGCAGAGTAAAGTTTAGCTTTCTCTCCGGAGGATCTTCTCTCGACCTAGACGTTGTTTTGAGGAAGACGATCACTTCTGAGGATTCACCTATACCATATTCATTTAAGTTCCGAAAATCTTCCTCTAGCTGAATTCCAGAATAGAAAAGTGAGAGTCTTTTAATGGGAGTTCCTGCCACAATGTGGATTTTCTCTTTTAAACTGAAAACGGTGTCGTTTGAATCGATTTCCATGTTAATTTTCCTTGATGAGAATATGATTTTGATCTGGATCTTTTTGACGTTGTTACATACTGGATTCATTGGCTTGATGGTAAGGTCTATTTTAGTTCCTTGAGTAACAATTGGATAATCTTCCATATCAAGTCCATCGATTAACTCCCAACTTAATATAGATAAAATTTGTGCAGTTGCAGGAATTCCAAACATACCTTCAATCTTTCTTTTGATTTCAAGAACTGGTTCTTGAGGACCAATCTCTAATGGAAATTCACGACCCCAAGCTGCAATAGTAACCTTCATTCTGTAAATGGAAGGAGTAGTTCTACAAATCCCTTCCTTTTTTCCCAAACGGAAGGTCATTAATTTAAGAAGAATGTGAGAAATTGATGTTTGAAGTAATGCCATTTGTATGGTAAAAATTCATGATGGAGGCATTTTTGTTTTGGTTGGTGGCATTCATGCATCAAACATTTCTTACTCTACACAAGGACGAAGAAATTAATGAGTAATTGAAATTAGATGTTTTCCCCCTTCTTTTCGTATTAGGATTTTCAACCCTTAATTAATGTTAAATAGTTTTTCTCAATTATTTATATTTACTTTTTAATGCATACTACTAAAATCACACTTTTCACCGATATCAATACAGTAATAATAATAAACAATACTAACCCTTTACAAAATTTATTTTTTCATATCAATACCTATAAATAAATAATAATAAATAATTATAAAACTTACTATAAATAGAAATATAAACAACCTAAAAAAAAACTCAAAAAGGAAAATGTAAAGAATTGATGAAAACGGAGGTAGTATATTTATACAATTGAACCGATAAATTTTTTAAGGGCAAGGCTACATGACTTGAGCGAGATTTGCGAGAATTTTGATTTTTTTTTTCGATTTGTATAACAAATTGTTTATACTAAGTTCCGAGATCAATTTCAAGGGTAGCAATTCATAGAAATCGACCATGTATTATAAATTTCATATGACTACAAATTCAATGATCTGAATTATTTCATGTTTAATTTACAACACAGAGTCGAATTCTGCAAATTATGAACTACTAAATTGATCTCGGAACTGAGTATAAACAATTTACGGTTCGAGTAAAAAAAAATTGTGCTGAGAGGCCTCAGGTGAGACCTGTATCTTTTCCGATTTTTTAAATAGTGTTATAAGAATTTTTTTCAAATTATTCTCATTAAGCTATCTCCAACTATTCGTAAAAAATTCTCTAAAATAGAAATTGAAAATAGAATATTTTTAAAAGATACCATATTTATTTTATCTCAACTCTAACCATTTTATAAAATTTCAATCTTTAAATAATAAAATATTAATATTTTTATTTATCTATAAATTATTTTTTAATTATCTATTTATCATAAACAAAAATAAATTTATTATAATACACATATTAATATTTTATCATAATTTTTAATAATATTTTTTATTTATATAAAAATAATTATTTTACTTATAAATTTTTAATTTTTTTTTTACATAAAAATATTAAGCAAAAGAAAAAAAGGCATTTTAAAAAAAAAAAAATTAAAATTAGCTGCACGGTGTTTTGGAGACCCAAATTGGATGGCCAAATTTTTTTTCCTTGGGAATTGGAAAATGGCGATAGATTGGAGAGGAAAATTGGAAAATGAAGTAGCGTTTAAGTTGGCCGTAGTTATTCTCTATTGGTCCATCGTCGACAACTGTCAACCATTGATTGTTCACCAAAAAATTACCCAAACCCCTAGAATATTATGGTATTACATCTATTCCTATAATAGAGAAATTTCTACTTTGATTTGAAAAGTTGTTTGTGAAAATCATTTTTTTTTTAGTGGACAAAGTGAAATATTTAAAACATAATACGGGAAGTTCTTGCCTAATACGTACCCACATGTACACCAAACAAGTAGAATTATACCACCTAATATTTTATTTTTCATTATTTTATTTTTATTCTTTTAAACTTACTAAATTATTAACCCTAGTTAATTTTTCATTGGGTTAATTCTTCGCATCTCTTCTTTTCTTCCCTGAAGCTTATTTAAAGAAATTTTTTCATATTTTACAATGCAACACTGAAGGAATCCTACATCGGATAGGAGTAGGAAGATAATAAGATTTATAAGGCCGGGCAAATCTCACATGTCAACTCGGGTTTTCAGATAAGTTAGGTCCAGATTCTTAATATGGTATTAGAGACTGCCCTCTTCACTGATGTCGGGACCATAGTCCGAAATGGATGATGGCCCGAAATGGGCGGCTCGTGGTGGACCTTGCACCCTAAATGAGCGACTTCCTGCAAAGAAACTGCCGATGTCATGCTCCAAACGATGATTCTGGACGTGAGGGGTTGTGAATGAATCTCGCATCAGATAAGAGTAAGTTTCAGCATCTAATTAGCGTTTGAAGATGCAGCAGCAAATTTTATCAACAATGCTGCTTGTTTTTATTTTTCTTTTCCATATCTTGTTGTGTTCTGCTACGGCCAGACAGTCACCCACCATCGATTATCGACAGATCTGAAATTTTAGATAGGGATGACTACACCTAATTAAAACCTTATATCATTATTATTAATTACTTTATATTAGGAAAATCTAATTTTGGGTTTGAGTTTGGATGAAAAACATTACATATAATAGGAATTAAAGATATAATAATATTATAAACAACTTTGAACATCGGTGGTTGCTTAATGGAAATTGAATTTAGTGGACTTACAATAGAAATGGGTGCCAATAGAAATGGCCAAAGGCTCAAAATCTGAACTCTTGTTAATGGCTATGAAATATCCAACACCTCTAAACAAGAATATTTTCCTTTTTTTTACCCAATAGTTTTGGTGAATCTGTCATTTTTACTAATTAGACTTAGCCTCTGTTTGTTTCCTCATTTGTGCAATGGAAAGTAAAAAAAAAATTGCCGAGGAAAAGAAAAGAAAAGAAAAGATTTCTTCTCTCTTGTTTGATTAGCTAATAAATGTTACAGGGAAATAACCAGATTGTAGACTGCAGCAACATATGTAATAAGACTCAAGGACCAAGTTATGAATTATTTGATACTATATGATGAACTCATAATTAATTAACAATATAAATACTAAATAATTAGTATCAAGGACTAAATTGTAATATTTCTTTTATTTATCTAAGGGAATATTAATTACTACAACATTCTTGAAGTTTGACAAATTAACTAATAGGTCCTTGTATTTTTGTAAACCAATTAAAAATTTAAAATATCACTTAATTCTAATTGATCACTCTGTTAAAAAACATTGTAAAAATGCTACTCACTGACTTTTTATGAGCACCGGAATCCCGAACAATCAGAATGTGATTAAAGTAACCCTTTTAAAAAAAATGGAAATGAGCTTGGAAATGAATTTAAAACTTGATTAATTAATTGACGTTATTTAAACAAGCTTGGATATAATATAACTATAACAAAATAGTTACTGTGGATAATGGAACTCTTACATAAATTTACATTTGCATTTGTAGCATCCATGAAACTGATAATCAGAAGTACCAGATAAACCAGTAACGCAAAAAGAAAAGGATTTTGACCTTTTTTTTTGGTTCGTAAATAATCATTTTCTTCCCAAAAGAAGCTGACTCAAATCATTAACAGTGCTTGTGTCTCTAATCTCTAAAAGGAATATTCAGTAATGCAGAAGAAGTTTGCACAATGAAGTTTAGCTTTCTCATCGGAGGATTTTCTCTCAACAGTTTTAAGAAACACAATTACTTCTGAGGATTTCATTTAAGTTACCAAAATCTTCATCGACCTGAATCTCATAATAGAAAAGCCAAAGTCTTTCAATCTCAAACTATGTTATGTGAATTTTCTCTTTTAGGCTACGGAACGTGTCATTTGAAATCAATTCCCATGTTAATTTGCCTAGGAACGGTGTTGTTTGGATCAATTTCCATGTTAATTTACCTTGATGAGAATTTTATTATGATTTGGAAGTTTTGACGTTATCAAGTGTTGGACTTATTGGTTTGATGGTAAGGTCTATTTTTGTTCTTTTAGATAATCTTCCATGTCAAGTCCGTCGATGTATTTCCATCCTAATATAGATAAAATTTGTGCAATTACAGGAATTTGAAACAAACCTTCAATCTTTCTTTTGATTTCAAGAACTGGTTCTTGAGGACCAAGTGCTAACGGAAATTCAGGATCCCAAGCTATACAATAATAATCTTCATTCTTTAAATGGAGGTAGTAGTCCTATAAATGATTTTTTTTTTGTCTCAAGTTTAATCACAGAAGGTTATTAATTAAAAAAATTGTGAACAATTCATGGTTGAAGTAATGCGCATGGTTAAAATTCATATTGAAAGAATTTTGGTTTTGGTTGGGGGCATTTAAGCATCAAACATTTCGATTTGGCTTAATTTGTACTCAGGTATTTCGATTTTGGAAAATCAATTACTTGATCCTTCAATATTCGAGACATTATACAATCTGGTCCTTTCGTCCACTTTTTATCCAATTTTCTGTTAGTCAACTGAAAAAGTCAATATTTTTTTTTTTATAACTTTAACATATGAAAAAATTACCCCTCCTTTAAATTACTTTAATAATAATAATAATAATAATAATAATTATTATTATTATTCAAAATAAAAAATTAAATTAACTACAACCAATAGCAAAATGAAAAACATTGTACTATCTTCTCTTTCCTCCTCCGATCAACACCTGGCCATCGTACCACCACCACAGCCTTGTCTGGCCAAGGTACTACCACTAATTGAGAGCTCGTGACTCGGTGATCTCTTGAGCACCGGAACCAGCCTGAGCCATAAACCACCCTCCATTATCTTCGACATAGCCTTTCTGTTCGACACATTGAACCAAACCACAGCAACCAATCATGATTACAAACACCACTGTCCTTAACCATAGCTCACCAACACCATCACATTGATTCCGATCTGAATCAACCACTATGCATATTAGATCTTACATCAGATAAGAGTGAGTAGAATTTAGTCTTTATAAGATTGGGCAATTCTTACCTGTCAACTCGAGTTTTCAAGTGAGCTAGGTCAGGTTCTAATATGGCATCAGAGCCTGCCTTGCTTTACTGATGTTGGGACGTTTGCTCGTAATGGGCATGTTCACCTATAATGGGTGCCACTCGCAGATGTTCATTCCTATAAACTTCACGCTCCAGATGTCCAGCCCTTAGGCATGAGGGGTGTATTAGATTCCGCATTGGATAGGAACGAGTAGGATCTGGTCTTTATAAGGTTGAGCAATCCTTACTTGTCAACTTTGGATTTTTAGAAGAGTTAGGCCCAATTCTGATGATGCAAACTAGAAAATATCTCAAATCAACTAAGTAATTATATTAAAAAGAAGAGAGGAAAGAGAGAAAACCAATCATACGCAAACCAGAGCAATTAGATCGCCAAAAATTGGTGAAAATAGCGTCGGAAAACACAATGACCCACCGGGTCCAAAACCTGACCCATCTCTTGCTCCTTCTTCGGCCATAGATTGGCGATAAGGTGGGTATCAAATGAAAACTGGTGGTAAGGAGAGTCGACTGGTGGTCTTGGTTCATCGGTCAGACAAGTGGAGGAGTGTAGTGGCGGTTGTCTTTTTCGAAAATAGAGACAAAAAGAAAAAAGAAAAGAGAAGAAGGGGAGGAGAGAGAAAAGAATCTATTATTTATTATTAGTATTGTAAATATGTAAAATATATATATAAGAATCCAAGAATATATTAATATAAATCTCAAGGATATGATAAGTTTCTTTTATATAAGTAGGGGGTATTTTAGTTTTTTTATACTAGTTAACGGTTAAATTGGACGGAAGTATCAAAGAGTTGGATAGCATATAAATTGAAGGATTTGTAAATTAGTCTTTTAAAATCGGAGGAATTGAAAGCAGATTAGATCAAATCTTAAGGATTGAAAACAATTTATCTAAAAAAAATTAATTAGATGAACTTATTAACAATAACTTTAATTTTGAAATAAATTTTATGTAAGTTAAATTTTTGAAAAAATTATAATTTAATTTTTATATTTCGAAAATTAGATGGTCAATAGGAATTCCTTTATTAATTTTAAAAAAATCCGTGCAATTAAATCCATGAATTTTTAATTTTTTTTTAAACGAAAAGGTAAACTTTATTAATGAATCATATCATGTATTACAAAATTATTAATGTCTTCTGAAATCAAATGGAAACAAGCATTAGAAAATACAAGCTTAACTAGACAATGAGTCGGTTTGCTCGCTTGTCTCCGAACCCTAGCTAAAGAGACATTAGCTAACCGTGATATCAAATGATTGAACGGAGCAAATAATATTATACTAATAAGAATGCTCCTCAACACTACCATGGACTGCCTGCACAACCCTCAAACAATCGCTCTCAATAACCACTCCATGATAATTTGAGCCAACACAACACTTCTCTCAAGCCCACAGCTTCTGCCATATGTATTCCAAAAAAATTGAACACAAGTTTAAGAAAAATAATTGGACCATATCTAATTATAATGTAATATGAATGGTCATCGAATTTTTCCTTAATGAAAAAACAAATTGTTTATTGTTTATTAACATGCTGAAATTTCATGGTTGAATTCTTTGAAATCCAAATGGGTTGGTGTTAATTAAATTATTGAAATACATGATGATTTGCAAATTGGGTTGAGGGAGTAACTGAATTTTGGAGGTCCAGCTAAGGTTGAACCGGCAGCTTTCGATTGGAGAAGCCAATTTCTTGGTTATGTAAGTATAACACGCGGGAATGGTTGGATGAGAGTTGATAGATAAGAATGGATGGGCGGCTACCGTCAGATCGATTTTAGGATAGAATCTCATTCATCTATTCTATCTTATCTTTCACCTCGGGACTCTCAATTTCATTTTCCTTTTCTTTTATCGCCACCATTTGTGACCATAATAACAAACAACCACACGATCAGCTCAACCCAATTAAATGTTTATGTTATTATCCAAATTAGTTGCTCCTAGGTAGATGCTCGAAGCGGAATTAAATTTCAAAGAAAAATAGTTTTATACATTTTAATAATATTTCAATTTTTTAAGAAAATAAATCCTTTATTCCCCTCAAAATTATACATCTTTATAAAAAATTTAAATTCAAATGATTTTAAAAATTTCAAATAATATTGTATAATTAATATGAACCAACCGAAACACCTATAATTTAATAATTGGAAATGTAACGTATATACAAAATATGATAATTATTGAAGTATAATGGAAAAAAACCGTATTGTGAAAATGATTTTAAAAATTTCAAATAATATCATATAATTCCTTTAAAAAAATATCGTATAATTAATATGAACCAACCGAAATATTTATAATTTAATCATCATAAAAATAAATTGGAAACGTAACGTATATACAAAATATGATAATTAATGAAGAAAAATTAACCGTGTTATACGAGAAAAACCAACCACAATATGGTGGCATTTTGGCCACTGCGATTTTACATGTGCCGCAAGACACATGGCATATCAAAAAGTTGCCACGTTGATATTATAGGTATTTGCATCCTTCAATTTAAAAAAAAAATAAAAAAATTAAAGTAGATAAATTTGAATATTAATTTACACTTGCCACTAAACCATCGCTCAACCATAGCTGAAGTAAATATTTCATCTGTGTTAAAAAAATAATAATAATAATAAGTAGATATTCCATCCTTAATTTAGGATTTACAAATTCTGGGAAGAAATCATTTAGTATGATTTACACAATTTTTTTATTTTTCAAAATGATTTACACAATTAATTGTCTAGTTTCTTTTATAAGAATAAGGTTGATTCGTTGTTAGGTGAGAATATATGTAAATTATACCTATGTTAAAAGAAACAATCACATTCAACAATTTTTTTTTTCTTTTAACAAAGGGTTGATTCATTCAACATATTAAATTGCTTTACTTTTTTTAATTAAATGATTCCATCACAGATCAACTGCCTCGCGTGTGCACATACCTGTGTTTATGTACAGTCGGTCCCAAACTTTTGTACACTCAAACCCAAATTTACAGTTTCCTTGTTGTGAAGAAACCAACTAGATATTGCTATAAAAAAAAAAAATATTAAACGAAATAGATAATGTTATATTATAGAATTTTTTTTTAAAAAAATAATTATTTTAAATCGTCACAGCAATATATATTTTTTTCTTTTATCAATTTTTTATTAAAATAATAATATTATTATATCTTTATATGAAATTGAAGATAAAATGTTTCATTCTCCAACAAAAGTAAATAAATAGTTGGACTTATACGGTAGTCAAATATGATAATTCAGCCGAGGGATATACCTTTTTCAAACATGTTCTTTCATTCTTTATACATGTATGATTTAAACATAGAAATGTAAATATTAATTAAAAAAAATAATAGAAATGTAAGTGTACATTATTCAAAAAGTTTATAGAGAATTGATGGTACTTGAAATTTATATACATTAAGAAGGAAACCACCCGCATACACCCGATGTAATGAGTTAGTTGAAGTTTGCGGCTGGGCTTATATGTTTGTTCCCACACTTCTCTTTTTTTTTTAAAACTCCGCTGTGAAAAATAAGATCGAGGCCAATCCAGTTGTATTAACTTCTTTGGGATATGTATAAAGAAATTAAAGAGAAACAAGAAAAACAGAAATCAGTTATAGCAAGAAGTATGAAGGGATATAGTGACATCATAGCAAAGAAGAGAAGAGGCTATAGACTATACGTGCCCTGCAAATGCACCTCCCAATGGACATATTTAGATAACAATGCAACTTCCTGTTTTATTTTTTTTCCTTTTAAATAACAAGTGGAAAATTATTTGTCATTTATCCATGCCTTTCTGTTATAAATTGATGAGCTCATTTGGGTGTTTTTCCATGAACTTCTCTTAGTTTTCACTTAACTTAAAGCTTATAATATTCTTCAGAGCTACACGTACCCATGGCTTCATCTTTCTCTGTTCCTTCAATGGTAATCTTCTCTCTTTTTCAATGCTCATTTTTTGCAACTTTACTACTATTATACTTGAGCTTTTATGTCTGGTTTGTTTGGAATGCATTTCCTTCATAATTTATCATGCAATAGCATATTAGCATGTCGTTGTTTCGTTGTTTTTTTTCTTCTAGTTTTGTTTTCAGAAGAAGGTGTTAATTAACTTTTTGAAGCTAGGATCTTTTTCCTTCATATATTCTGAAAAATAAGAACATGGTCAAATAGATTCTGGTTTTATGAAATTAACGGATTATGGAGGTGTAATGTTCTGTATACGTGATTATTAATTTGTTATATTCAGTGAGGTCTTATACAATCAGATAAGAGTAGTGTGTTTTAATTTTTATTTGTTCTATATATTAGAGAAGAAAATCAGATTTATTTCATTAATTATTAAGTACAGTAGATGTGAATTGTAATGTTCTGGTTGAGGTGCACAGTTCTAGGCATGAAGACCGGGGGTGGTGACATGCATATGCATGCGTGGCATGTTTCTTCTTGCTTTTTTCCTTTTGAAGCATGTATTTTCGGCGGTCCAATTAGTACGTGTATTTGCATATGCAATAATCCTAAAAATGATGATCTCACGAACATACAATTTTGTAATTTTAGCTCACAACCAGTTGTGTTGATGTCATGTCCCTCAATTGCTTACATACCTTATCCTCTCTTCCATATATCATCAATTAATCACTCTCTCCGTTTCATTTAGATGGAGGAAAAACTTCTATTTTAGGTGTTTAATCAAATAGGAAAAATTTTCAAAAAAAAATATTTGGGAATCCACTCAAGAGTATAAATACCCTTATACTTTTATTCATATTTTTCTATAACTGACATAGTTCACGTGAAAAGAGGAAAAAAGACCTTAGAAATAGTTGTAGCATTTTTTTTTCATCTAATTTCATATCTTTAAATATAATTTTCGGATTTAAATTATTTGTTGCTTGTTGAATTAACAAGTCCACCTCTTTTGTTAATAGAATGAGGGGTTTCTAAGGTTTCCAGCAAATATTCATTGTGGCTGCGTATCATTATTTATGTCGTATTGCTATACATCTCTTACATTAAATTGTGCACAATTTGATAAACTCACTGCCACTTTTTTATTTTTGATGTTTGGTCTTAGTAAGAGTTATTAATACGTCCATAACTAGTCTTTTATATAAATAAGAAGTCTAAAAGGATACAACTTCACAAAACAAAAATCACAAACTGAACCTAATTGTTTTCCAATAAAAACCCTAAAACTCAATCCTCATTGTTTCTGATATACAACTATAAATGTCTAGATTAAGATCAATAGAGGTTTGGAATCAAAAAAGAGAGAAAAATGGCTTGTGATAGTGAATTAAATGCCTAGATTTTTCATATATGTGGACAAGTTATCTATTTTGTGATCATTTGAACTTGTTGAGGGACAAAAAAATAAAATAAAATAAAATAAAAATTCAGTCAAATTCGGAATGAATGAAAATTGAAATTATTTTGACTGTCTTTAACTTTATTTTGGCGAAAATAATACATTAAACTCATTTCAAAATAAGAGCATCTCCAATGCAATATGAAATTGGTCTTGTGCATATGACACATAAGCAACATAGAAAATTTTTCTAAAAAAAGCTTTCCAATGCTAATGTCCATTTAGAATGTCAAGCTTATGTGGAATTGACATTATGAAGTTCACTTTCTACTTCTAGAAAGCCTTCTTGACAATGTCTACATTTAATGTTGTATAGTGATTAGTCAAAAATTAAATTTTAATTCTAAGAAATAAGAAAAAAATAAAATAGAAAGTGTTGCATTGGAGATAAAAATTTTAAAGTGGGTGTGTGTTCATAGATCTTTGTGCACATTTCTTCTTACACTTTCTATTGCTAGTGCAATGTCAGCTCTAATCCACAGTAGGGTTGGAGATGCTTCCATCAATTGAAACTATAAATAGTCACTTTAACGCATTTTCTTTTTTCAATGTAACGTAATTATTGTTTTTTAAGGGGAAACAGGGACTTTAGTGAAAAGAATTTCTGTTAAATTAATTCCTTACATCTCGTGCAAAGGGTAGTTTTTCCAATCTAAATGGAATGGGGGATGGAGAGAGAATGTTGTTTTTATTAAAATCAACTCAAAATGAAAAAAAAAAAAAAATTTGAAAAATCAGTTAAAATCTGAAAAATAATTCTTAAATACAGATTATGTATCTCTTAAAAAAAAAATTACAGATTATGTATAATATAACCATTTAAAATCAAATATCAAGATTTTAGATTATTAATAAATATGTTTATATCAAAATTTAAAATTTCGAACTTAATCACCGTACCAAAGTGTTTAGTAAATTATTGATTTTGATTTATTTTTTACTTAATTTGTTTGTAGTACTTTTTGGTTATTAGAATGAAAGCAATTTGTATTGAGTGGTAAATATGAATATGGAAACAGATGATGGACGAAGAAGGAAGATTCGAAGCAGAAGTAGCAGAAGTAGAATCATGGTGGAACTCAGAGAGGTTCAAACTTACTCAAAGACCCTATTCAGCAAGAGACGTTGTCTCTCTCAGAGGAAATCTCAAACAAGGCTATGCTTCCAACGAAATGGCTAAAAAGCTATGGCGTACTCTCAAAATTCACCAATCAAATGGCACCGCTTCAAGGACCTTCGGTGCTCTGGACCCTGTTCAAGTCACCCTGATGGCTAAACACCTTGACTCCATTTATGTTTCGGGCTGGCAATGTTCCTCTACCCACACCTCCACCAATGAACCTGGTCCAGATCTTGCTGATTACCCATACGACACCGTTCCTAATAAGGTCGAACACCTGTTCTTCGCTCAGCAGTATCATGACAGGAAACAAAGAGAAGCTAGAATGAGCATGTCCCGTGAAGAAAGAGCTAAAACTCCTTATGTTGACTATTTAAAGCCTATTATTGCCGACGGAGACACCGGATTCGGTGGTACTACGGCCACCGTCAAGCTTTGCAAGCTTTTCGTCGAAAGAGGAGCCGCCGGTGTTCATATTGAAGATCAGTCCTCTGTTACTAAAAAATGTGGACACATGGCTGGGAAAGTGCTTGTTGCTATAAGTGAACATATTAATAGGCTTGTGGCGGCTAGACTTCAGTTCGATGTTATGGGTGTAGAGACGGTTCTTGTGGCCAGAACTGATGCTGTGGCTGCAAATTTGATTCAAACCAATGTGGATACTAGAGACCATCAGTTCATTTTAGGTGCTACGAATCCTAGTCTGAGAGGCAAAAGTTTGGCTAGTTTATTGGCCATTGCAATGGAAAATGGGAAAACTGGAGCTGAACTTCAAGCAATTGAGGATAATTGGCTCGCGACCGCACAGCTCAAGACCTTCCAGGAATGTGTAATGGATACTATTAAGAACATGAATCATCTCGGAGAAGGCGAAAAACGAAGAAGAATGGAGCAATGGATGAACCGTACTAGCTTTGATAAGTGCATCTCTTATGAACAAGCAAGAGAGGTTGCTGAAGGATTAGGAGTTACTAATTTGTTTTGGGATTGGGATTTGCCAAGAACTAGAGAAGGGTTTTACAGGTTTCAGGGGTCTGTAATGGCTGCTGTGGTTCGCGGCAGGGCTTTCTCTCGCCATGCTGATCTTATATGGATGGAGACTTCAAGTCCTGACCTGGAAGAATGTACTAAATTTGCACAAGGGGTTAAGTCCATGCACCCTGAAATCATGTTGGCTTATAATCTTTCGCCTTCTTTCAATTGGGATGCTTCGGGCATGACTGATGAACAGATGAGGGATTTCATTCCTCGGATTGCGAGATTGGGATTCTGTTGGCAGTTCATAACGCTGGCAGGTTTTCATGCTGATGCTCTTGTGATTGATACATTTGCTAAAGATTTTGCCAGGAGAGGAATGTTGGCTTATGTGGAGAGAATACAAAGAGAGGAGAGGAACAATGGAGTTGATACTCTGGCTCATCAGAAATGGTCTGGTGCTAATTATTATGATAGGTACCTCAAGACTGTTCAAGGCGGCATCTCTTCCACTGCTGCAATGGGCAAAGGCAAGTCTCTCTTTTTTAATATGTTTGTTACTAATACACCGAATCAGAACTCCAAAATCATAGCGATTGTTATGGTTTTTTTTTTTGTTAGTTCTAATTCCTTTGGGTATTGTTGGTTTGACTTAAAATTTGATTTGCAGGAGTGACTGAAGAGCAATTCAAAGAGACATGGACAAGGTCAGGGAGCATGGAGATAGGGAATGCAGGAAATGAAGTGGTTGCCAAATCAAGGATCTAGGCCAACTTTGAGTATGGTTTTAAGGGTGTTTTATTTGGAAACAGTTCTTATATTGTGGAACTGGGCATTGAATAATTTGTTGCAATAATTTTATTTTTCCTCATCACAGACCACAAAACCATGCATGTGTATGTGGTAGTTGTTGGTCCTTTGGTATTTTTAGCTCCAAAGCTTTTGTTAGAAAATGGAACCTATTTATATTTATGTAATTCCATTTATTTTCTATGTTTTCGTACAATTAAGTGTTCTATTTCAGTTTTCTCCTAAATATATATATATATTATTTTTCAGTTTTCTCTCTCTCTCTCTCTCTCTCTCTTTTAACAGATCTATTATTAGTTTGTGTTTTTAACCTCATTAATTTTTTTTTTAACCGCAAAGCAATTTTTATTTTATTAATCTTTTGAAGCCATAAAAAACTTAGTACATAGTAGTAGTTGTGTTAAGAGCCATGAAAGCTGGGTGAAAAAAGGTGGAAGTACATCAGCTTACAAAGAAATAAAAAGATTCAAAACCAAGCATAAATTTACAAAACCTTATTTCAAATTTGCTAGTTCCATCATCCAATCTATATCTATACAATACATAATAAAAATGCATACAGAAACAAATTCAAAAGCTTGAGAATTTTCCAAACCTAAGAGTGGTAGGTGCATTGGGCATAAATTCCCGAATCAATCTCTCCCCAACTCAAAAAATGCCTCGAGAATTCCGCAACTACAGTTGACCCCAAAACTAAATTTACTTCAAAGTTTGTCATAGCATCCATCTAAAGTTAGATCATAAGTCGCAAATTTGATGTTGTGAATAATTTTTTAAACTTGCATATGTTAATCTTCCTTTCTTTCTTTTTTTTTTTAAAAGAAAGATCATTATTATTATTAAATAACAGCAAGAACAAGATCGTCAATCTCAGTTGGCGTTACACACCGATGCTGAAAACAAGCATATGAATAAGCTGCATGTGTAAGAGCATAAGCAGGTTTATTAGCTTGTCTTCGAGCCTAACAGACTACATTAAACTCATTAAAACTCTAATATCTTGAACACATTAAACTCATTAAAACTCTAATATCTTGAACAGCAGCTCCCATTTCGGAAAACAAAATTTGTTCTAAATTAACAAGTTTGAGCAAGGCTTGACAATCGATTTCCACCGCACGATTCATAAGTTCTAAATATTTATTTTCTTTGTAAAAAACAAAAAACTAACACTTTTTTTTTTTTTGGAAAAAACAAAAAAAAAAAAACCCATACAATTCAAAGATAAAAATGAAAAAACAAGACATAATTGAAATAATGTTCACTTGCGACTACCATAAATGCTAAAGATAGTAATTCATTCAAAATTTATCAGAGACTAACATCTTAAAGTGATGATGCTGTTCAACCCTTAGCATATAGATGTCAACAAATGATGTATGAATATGGTATCAATGAATCATTATATATTATTCTTTTTCTTTCTTTCTTTCTTTCTTTCAAACTTTCAAATTTCAGTTTACATTACAAAAGAGATTATGCAAATCCTTTTAGACTGCATTGACTAGAAAATGGAGCCCGATCGTTGGATTGAATCCTGATGCTTACAAACCCATATGCCATATGGAGAAGTCTCTGTTCTGGGCCGATCAAACTGATAAAATCTTCAGGTTAACTAACCACAACAAAATCCCACTTGTCTTCCTTCCTTGTCAAATCCTACATTAAACGCCCAAATAAAAAGAAAAAGAAAAAGAAAATTCCTCAAAACTTTTTTCTTCATTCTTAGCATTATTGAAATGGTTATGGGGTTAATCAATATTTTTTATAATCATTTCCTAAGAAATTACAAACAATTGGAGTTCATACTTGAGCTTTTACTCAGCATAAATCAATTACAATTAAAATCCTGAAACAGAGTTATTTTCTTCATGGGAAAACAGAACTCCAATTATATTGTTCTTCAAATATCATATACCTATAAATTTTAGTAGCCGATTAATTTTAATCAATTTTGCGGGTGAGCCACCTAGACTAGTCGCAAATATTTGGTGCCCAAAATCCGTATGCAAATTGTTATCCAGCATACTTCATGACAGAAGAATACTTTATCCAGCAATAACTCACAAATTTGCTCTCATTGG
Organism: Croton laevigatus; assembly: GCA_949640765.1. Taxonomy (NCBI): domain Eukaryota; kingdom Viridiplantae; phylum Streptophyta; class Magnoliopsida; order Malpighiales; family Euphorbiaceae; genus Croton; species Croton laevigatus. The sequence continues at coordinate 9,788 of CATIWJ010078800.1, read as the reverse complement.
GAACTTGCAGTTTATAGTACAAAAATATACTTCTACCCCTCTAAGCAAATTCAAACAGGATGAATTACATATATATATATATAAGAATTTCAAATAGATATCCTTTTATAATGGAAGATATGCTTAAACTATACCTTAAATTTAATGAAGATTGTGAAGAAGCTATCGATTCTGTGATCTTAAGCAAAGTAAATCAAAGTGGTAACGTGTACCTTCAAGCAGAAAGCCACATAGATTCCAAAGATGAACTCTTTTCATCTCGGGCATGTGCAGCAGGAGCACCAGGTGGAGGCGCATGCACAGTAATAGGGAGAATCCACTCACTCTTGTCTCTACCCCCTACCAAAAGAGGATGCTCGTATCTGAAATTGGAGATAATGAAGTTTCTAATTAAATCCATGGATTATATCCAGTGTTACTGCCAAAAAAGAGAACATAACAATCTGCAAATCACATTCATATTTATAAATGCATGGTTAAATTTGGATTAAATGCAATTTGCAAATACCTTGTCCAGTCTACATTCTTTGGAGTGGTAAAAAATTCAAATCTTAATACCCATTGAACAGAGATATGTGGAGTTGAAAAGGACATGGGTCCATCCATAGGAAGTGAAAAAAGAAAGCTGGTTTGCACCAAATCTGCCACTATCTCATTATGATCACTCTGAACCTGCAATGAAGACAGGGAATAACATCATATAACATTTTAAGAGGGTCAACAGGAAGACGAGATTTATTGGTTTACTATTGCCAAAATGCCAGAAGTTCATAACATTAAAATAAGAAGCAGAAAGGAAGATGGAGGTTCCTTTTTCCTCTTTTTTTTTGCTGTCGCATAAAAAGTGTTGGGCTCAGTCAATTCCTCAAGGCATACAAAGTCTGACAGAAAAGCTTTGTTATTCATGTGTTAAAGGGATAAGATGCTTGAACAAAACAAATATATATATAAGGAGTAAGCTTTGCTTCTTTGTTGTATAAACTCAACAGTATGTTATGTACATACTTCCTGCACATCTGGAAATCACTTTACAGTCACACCGTTTTAAGCCAGACACCATACATACTGGCAAAAAAATATATTCATAGTTCCAAGCCAAACACCTTGTACTCCTTCAGAAATGATAAAATCTTTGGCACTCTACTACTTCATTGTAGGCATTACCATCCTACATTTGCTTAGATACTAAAATGCAAATTATCATTCCAAAAGTAAACTGATCTATTACGGCTAAGCTAGCTCTCTGCCACTTCAATCTAGAAAAATTACGTGTAATGATTACATGGTACAAGGCAATGATTATTCTAAAGTAATGCTACCATGTTTAATACATCTCTATCAACCACATGAAATATGATAAAAGGCAGGAGTTAAGGAAACTGGTGAAATATTAACATGTAACAGAAAGCAGCATGCCACGAAATACACTACTGTTGGACCTCAGCATCATATATAAATCTAATGTATTCATCTCTCGGAATGACTGAAATACCCAATAAACAAGAACTGCCATATTCTTACTACCAGTTTCTTACAGTTCTCACAATGAATTGGTCTTTAAATTGAGAAGAAGATTAATTTGATATTGTAACACTTTCCACTCCCATGGACTAGAACTCCACCTAGTTTCTGTATCAGCATGTTGAAATATAATATAGTATTGTAACAGTAGCACATCTAGCTAGATAGAAAACCAAAAATAATAATCCCACAACAAAATTTAAAAAGTTGATTATTATTTTTCAAAATAGAATTTATAGTGCAAAATTAATACAATGATTGTGCACAATTGCAATCTCAGGCATTATACCTTTGTTATTGTTAGGGAATTCCTACGAGAAGGATGGACAAAACGACGGTTTATAGTCTCTGAAGTTTCCAGAGTTATTGAGACCTACAAGATATCACCCTTCAAGTCAATTACATTGCTATGATAGTTCCCAGGTTGATCCATCTAAAGCACTATATGAATGGCTTGATAGGCCAGCATATTTATTAAATATTAATGGACGATGTAGCACTCCAGAAGTATCAAATTCACTAGAGATCTTCCCAGTTTCACAATATATTTACAGACATATACCTCAAGGCATCTCCTGGATCCTTCTTCATGGAAAAATGTAAGAGTTCCACCAATCTGTCACTATAATAGGTTAGTAAAATTAGGAAAAACAATGAGAATTAATAAATAACAAACTGATATGATAAGTTTAGTAATAGAAAGTATGATAGTAGAATAAGACCTAGCACACCGGAATATTTCTCTTGTAACTAATTTTTGTCAGTATTTGGCTGCGACAGTATGGTATTAATAGTCTAAAGAAAACCCTATAGAGAGTGTGGAATTACGGGTGAGCTAATACAGAATTTCTCTCTGATTCTATTTCTGATTCTCTCTCTGTTTTCTTTCTTTCTTCTCTATTTCTTTATTGCTTTTATCTAAAACCCTATCTATATCTCTGTACCTCATCAATTGGTATCAGAGGATACGATCCTCACAACGACCCACAATATGCAATTATCCGATGAGTTGCGCAAAGAGTTATTGATGATGATTAAAGATGGAATTTTGTAATTGGGAAAGAGGCAAGAGGCACTCCAGGAGAGCAGGTCACTGGAGCAGAAGCAAGATAATCAAACTCTGAAGTCTGAGTTGATGAATGACGTATCAGGTATTAGGAATGAGATGGCGAGTCTCACAACCTTGATGAGACAAATGGTGACGTCACTAACCGGTGGAGTTGCAAGATCTTCACAGAATCCTCCTCCGATCGGTCAGGCTATTACCGGAGTCGTAGGATCTTTACAGAATCCTCCTCCAACCAGCAAGCCCATTAACGGACTTGCAGGGTCATTCCAGATCCCTTCTCCACCGATTAACTCAGGGCAACCGACACCAACACCGCAGGCAACAGTCAACACAGCTGCTCCTGGAATACTCCAGCAATCAGGTAATGTCACTGCAATTGATACTGGAACTATTCTGATTGGAAATAATACTCGTATGGACTTTCCGAAATTCAATGGGGAAGGAATTGAAGGGTGGTTACTTATAGCCTACTACTTTTTTGACTGGGTAGAATAGTTCCTAGTAACAGAGTTATGGTGGTTGCGGCTAACTTGGATGGTAAGGCACTGCAATGGCACCAAGGGGAAGTATCTTTGAGAGGTACTGAGTTATTTAATGATTGGGATGACAATGAGAGATCTCTTAGAAAGAGATTTGGTGGACAAATATACGATGATCCATTGGCAGATTTGAGAAACTTGAAGCAGGAGGGTACATTACAAGATTACTTAGATACCTTTGATGAGATTTACCCTAAAGTTAAAGTCACTGAATCCCAGGCTCTTAGTTTCTTTTTATCAGGATTAGTGGATGAACTACAAATTTCAGTAAGGATGTTTAAGCCTGTAAGGTTGATTGAGGCTTATGCCTTAGCTAGGTTGCGGGAGCTTGCCCTGTTAGCCATCTTCAATAAAACCAGACCTAAACAACCCCTAAATGACCTCAGTTATACCCACAGTTTTAGTCCCACAAGCCATACAACTCATACAAATTCCCAATTACAGCTCCCATCAACCTCCCACAGCAACACTAGAACAAACAGTAACACTAGAACAAACACTAAACCCACTTCTTCTAACCAAGCAGGAATTCTGCCTACCCCTAAAAACATCACAAACAAACCCTTAACACACCTTAACAAGCAAGCGAATGGATGAGAAGAGAGCCAAGGGGCTGTGTTTTTGGTGTGATGACAAATATACTCCTGGACATAAATGCCCTAAGAAGCAAGTCTATGTCATGCAACTTGGAAGAAGAGGATGAAGTGGATGGGGGAGCCAGCTTTTATGAGTGTGAGGTGTTACCCAGTGTAGGTGAAGCACACGTAATTAAATGCCTTATGTGGGACAGAAGGGGAACAAACTATGATGTTGAGAGCTGTATGTAACAAAAAGAGGCTGCATGTATTGATAGATACAAGGAGCAGTCACAATTTCTTGAGTCAACACATGGCCAAGAAGCTGAAATGTGAATTGGAAACAGTTGAAGGTATGTGGGTAGAGGTAGCAAATGGAAATGAGATGAGATGTGACGATATTTGCAGGTTTTTTGAATGGAAAATGCAGAACCAGGAATTTACAACCACTGTTTTTGTGTTGCCTTTCTGTTTATGATTTGATTCTGGGGGCACAGTGGTTGAAGACATTGGGAGATATAGCTGTTAACTATCTCATTCCAGTTATATGGGGTTGATCATTTCCTTAAGGGGGAGCAGTGGTCTGTGGAGAGCTCTATCTTAAACCCCTTGACCATAAAAAATCCCATTAAACCAACAGAGCTGCCCGTTGATTGGCAATTATCAGACAACAGCCCACAAGCTAAAACCAACCAACTCCTTGCTCAACCTGTCATATCCTCCTCTAATCAGTGGCAATGCCTGCAAAAATTGCTACAATCCTACCAAGACATCTTCCAAGAACCAAAAACCTTAACTCCAAAAAGGCTATATGACCATAAAATACCCCTCAAACTTCAAACTCAGCCCATTAACGACAGACCATACAGGTATGCAGCTGAACAGAAAAAGGCTATAGAGCAGATGGTGACTGCAATGCTCTCTAATGGGGTCATAAGGCCCAGTAATAGTCCATATGCTAGTCCAGTGGTCTTGGTTAAGAAGAAAGACAACACTTGGAGAATGTTTATAGATTATAGGGCTCTTAATGCAGCTACAATCAAGGACAAGTTCCCTATTCCCTTGATGGACGAGTTATAGGAACAATTGGGTGGTATAGGAAGAATTGGGTGGTGCCATAGTCTTTACTAAGATAGACTTAAGGTCAGGATATTGGCAAGTGAGAATGTGGGAAGATGATATTGAGAAGACTGCATTCAAAACACATGAAGGCCATTATAAGTTTCTAGTAATGCATTCTGGGCTTACTAATGCTCCATCTAAATTTCAGGCTTTGACGAATGATGTTTTTAAGCCTTGCAAAAATTTGTGCTGGTTTTCTTTGATGATATACTCATCTACAGTAAAACCCAAGAAGAGCTTCTAGTTCACGTGTAAACAATTTTGGACACTATGAGGAAGCATCAGTTATTTGCTAAGTTTAGTAAGTGCCAATTGGCTGAGCAACAAGTAGAGTATCTGGGGCATCTTATTGATTCAACAGGAGTCCATACTAATCCAGAAGATAGAAGTAGTATCAGCCTGGCCAGAACCTAAAAATCTCAAACAGTTAAGGGGTTTTTTTGGGACTAACTGGCTATTATAGAAGGTTCATTAAGGGGTATGGGGTTTTGGCTAAACCTTAACTGAATTATTGAAGAAGGATGGGTACATATGGACAACAGCAGCTACTAAAGCTTTCCAACAACTCAAGAATGCCATGATTCAAGCACCAGTACCAGATTTTTCTAAGGTCTTTGTGATAGAGATAGATGCCACAGGAATGGGAATTGGAGCAGTGCTAATGCAGGATGGGCACCCTCTAGCATTCATTAGCAAAGCTTTATCTGCTAAAAAACAGGTTTTGTCAGTTTATGAAAAGGAAATGTTGGCCATTCTGTTTGCTGCACAGTATTGGGATCACTAACTAGCTCATAGGTACTTATCATTAAAACTGACCATAAGAGTTTGAAGTTTTTGATGGAACAGAAAGTAACTATAGCAGCTCAGAATCAATGGGTACTCAAACTGCAACCCTATGATTTTGAGTTCCAATACAGGAGGGCAAGGAGAATTAGGCAGCTGATGCTCTTTCTAGACTACCCTCTAGTTCACTACAGGCATTGAATGTACACTTGATCAGCTCATGCCAGCTATTAAGGAAAAATGGACAGCAGATCCTGAATTACAGAAGATCATTACTGAACTTCAGCAACCCAGCATCTTATCAGTCCTACACATGGCAGCAAGGTCAGTTGAGAAGGAGAGGAAAATTGGTTGTGGGCAACAATTCAACATTGAGGGAGAAGTTACTATAGATTTATCGTGAATCTGCAGTAGGTGGTCATTCTGGTGTCACTGCTACCAGGAAAAGAATTAATTCTGTGGTTTATTGGAGGGGATTAACTAAGGCAGTGAGGAATTTTATTAGACAGTGTCAGATTTGTCAGCAATTCAAATATGAGAGTGGGAATTCCTGGTTGTTTGCAACCTTTACCTATGCCTATTGGGTTGTTTACTGACATCGCCATGGACTTCATTGAAGGCCTTCCTAAGTCTCATCATAAGCCAGTCATCTTTGTGGTAGTGGACAGGCTCACTAAGCATGCCCATTTCATGGCTTTGGCTCACCCATTTACTGCTAAGACTGTGGCTCAAGTTTTCTTGGATAATGTTTATAAACTACATATAGTAAGTGATAGAGACGAGCTTTACAAGCAGTTTTTGGCAAGAATTCTTTAAGTTAAAAGGTGTCGCTCTTAATATCTCCACTGCTTATCGTCCTCAGTCTGATGGCCAAACTGAGTTAAGTTAACAAAGCCTTGAAACTTATTTGAGGTGTATGACAGCTGACATCCCTACCAAGTGGTTTGAATGGTTATCACTTGCTGAGTTTTGGTATAACACAACTTATCATCCTACCATTCAAATGTCTCCATTTGAAGCCTTATATGGAGTACCTCCACTTATACATCTGCCCTACTTTCCAAATGACTCCCAAAATGTCAGTGTTGATATCATGTTCAGGAACAGAGAAGCTGCTATTGCTTTACTTAAGCACCATTTACAGAGGGCGGCAAATAGAATGAAACATCAGGCTGACAAGCATAGAAGTGACAGAAAATTTGAAGTGGGTGACATGGTTTACCTCAAACTTAAGCCTTTTGTGCAAATTTCTGTGGCTAGATCTCACCACAAGTTACATTACAAGTACTATGGCCCCTACAAGGTTCTTGACGAGGAGGAACTGTTGCCTATAAACTTCAACTAACCCTGAGTCTCCACAATGTTTCCATGTATACTTCCTCAAATCAGACACTGCACCAATCCCTGATGCTATCCCTACATTACCTATACCTAATACCACCAACCCCACCCCCACCCCACAAGCTATTTTGGAAAGGAGAAGAGTCAAGAGACAGAACAGGGCTGTGACTCAGTGGCTCATTCATTGGCAAGATACTCCACCTGAAGATGCCACTTGGGAGTTTTCAGATGAGATATAACTCAGGTTTCCAGATTTTAAAACTTGAGGACAAGGAATTTTTCAAGAGGGAGGTATTGATATGATAAGTTTAGTAATAGGGAGTATGACAGTAGAATAAGACCTAGCACACTAGAATATTTCTCTTGCAACTAATTTTTGTCAGTTTTTGGCCGCGGCAATATGGTATTAATAGTCTAAAGAAAACCCTGTAGAGAGCGTGGAATTACTGATTTGCTAATAAAAAATTTCTTTCTGATTCTTTCTCTGTTTTCTCTCTTTCTTCTCTATTTCTATATTGCTTTTATCTAAAACCCTATCTATATCTCTGTTCCTTATCACAAACTTCAAAGTAACATAACATGCCATTACCATATCACCAAAGTAATAAGTTGAGTCTGAATTCCTTGGCGAAAATCTGAGCAGAACTTGGTCATCCATCCTGATGTTATAAGACCTCCCTCGAATGAAACCTTCTGCTGCAGAAAATGTCACAAAGTTCACCAGCATTCTAAATAGACAGTTACTGACATATTTAAGATATATGAGAATTGCTTTTGATATTAGAAAGGTAAATAAAAAAGTCCAGAAAAATTTACATTGAGATGGTTCACTGTTTGGTGCAACAGGTGCAAAGGATTCCCCTACAATACCATCTTCAGATTGTGGTTTCAGAATCTTCTGCTGCTGACCTGAAGAAACAATGGAAGCACTAGCAAGTGACAGGATATTTTTTTTCCAAAGATAATAGAGGTGCTAGCAGTGGTGATAATGAGGTTATTAATGACAGTAATAGCATTAACAATAATAATGGCAGTGTGGAATAATGAAAATGGCAATAGCACTAGTACAACAGCCAGTGATTGTGCTACTGTGACACTGGAGAGAAGGCAGTTTCTCTTTTGTGATGACAATGATGGTAGTGATCATGTTACTGCCAATGGAACTGGTGTACTTCTTGCAGCAATAGTAATAGGTTGCTAAAACTGATTAAAATGCATGCTCACTGAGTTTGAAAACAAAGGGGAAGCAAGAAAAAAACTTTGCAAGATAATAAGATAGAAATAATCAGTTTCAGTTGCTTATCAAGCAACAATATGTATTTGGTTATATATGGAAAATTCGTAAATTAAAGAAAAAGAAAAGAAAAGGGAAATAATTACTGACTAGATAACTTCAGTCTTCTATTTCAAGGAAAATATTATCCAGCCCACACTTATTTTGCATGACTACTAGACCCTAGGTTGCCCTTTTGAATAAGATTTATGTTGAGTCTGTGGTTATAGGTTATGATTTGACACGAACAATTTGTTCCAGAAGAATTGGACAAATGATCGCCATCTAATTTATACAGAATGTGCTTTATCAGCAAGAAAAACAATGCCATCCTTATCTTTTTGGTGCATTACTAACTAGCTTGGCATGTATAGAATTGGCTTTCTAGAATATGTTGTAAAGAATGGATAATAATAAAGACACATTACTATTATATATTCACTAAACCATTCTCGACTTACCTGAACTAGGATCATATAATACCTCAGCAACAGATAGTCGAGCAGGTGCCACATTGGACGACAAACTTGTACGTCCAGTTTCAATATTTGAGGAAGATCTTGCAGCAAATGATTGTAAGGACAAAGAACTCCCAAATGTCTTGTGTATGCTTTCTCTAGTAGGATTATAAGAAGAAACAGACGAGCCTTCATCTCTGGAACTGTCATAACCTTCCTCAACTGCGTCTTCTACATCATTTACTCTAGCCTATGTTCGAATCGAACACAAAATAAATAACTCAAACTATATAATTTAAAATAGCAAGCAGAAGGAATAGAACAAATGAATATATTTTAAATGATTCTGCAACAGATTCAAATACACAGTCTTCATAAATCACAAATATAACCATTTGAAATGCATGATCTGCCTACCCATTCAGAATCTCCATCCACCGCTTTCCAGTATAGATCCAGTTGGAGGGTTGTGGCTGGAACAATTGCTGATAACATCAACATACCAAATTACCAATGTTATGGTCTTTTAAGGGATATGAAAAACATATCAAATCTAACCGCCTCTTATCAAAAAAGAATTTTCAAAAGCAATGTTATCTATGAGGATGCACAATAATACAAAATGTATCTCAAAGCTAAAAACTTAAGATCAATGTGTACAGAAGCACAAAAAGATTGACAAAAAAAAAAAAAAAAGGAGATTGAGAACATCACAGAATATTGATTCATCAGCTGGTGGAATCAGCTTGGAGCTGCGGGAAGGTCTCAGCAAAGTATAAATATCCAAAAACAAAGAACTAAGTTTTTTGGCACATGATGTTGAAATTCTATGACAACAGAATTTGTTTGTTCCTAATGTTGCAAAAAAAGCTACTCAGGAGTCTGGATAAGATCAGTATAAAGGATTATATCCATAGTTTTAAGTCATTGGTGTGCTGATTGAATCTATAAAATCCTAGATAGTCTTGAAACTCTCAAGAAGTAATTAGTACCAGACAATGGTATATCAAATACCAGTCAGTCCAATGACAGCAATTATCTCTCTTTACACCCCACCCCGCCCCCCCCCCCCCCCCCCCCCTCCCCCCCCCCCCCTCCTCCTCAGAT
>CATIWJ010078791.1:0-24800 GCA_949640765.1 Croton laevigatus | reverse complement strand
TTTTTTTTCCGTAATTCACTCCACGCAGAGTCCCGTACAACTTTCCTTTCCCTTCGCGAATATTCTTTTCACTCAGACCGCCGCGAACGGAAGGAAGACCATCGATCGGCTTTAAGCTCCTCTCCTTTACCTTCTCCGCTGTTCGCCGTCGTCCGTTAACAAATGAAATTGCCCACCGTCTGCCACAAACGAGGATCGATAACTTGGGTTTGAAATTTGATTTTCAATAAAGTAGCAGTCGGTCTTTCTCTCTCTGTCCGGTGAAGAACGTACAGCCGGCGGCCACTCTCCTCCGATGAAGGTATCTCATCCCTCCTCTCCATCTGTTTTTGAAATAATCTTTGTTGAGGTGCATATTTTATTGTTTTTACCAGCACTTTTTCTTAGAAAAGCATTCAAACTTTGTTTTGAATTTTATGATTGGAATGAAATAAAAGGAAATAAATTAAAATTTAAAAAAAAGAATTGACTCAAAAATAGTAAAATTAATAATTAATATCTTCTATTATTGTATTTCCTTTCCTCTCTTTCCAAATTGGAAATAAATTATTTTAGTTCCTATCCTTTCATTTGTTCTCTCTCCTTAATTTTCTACAAACAAAGTGAAATTGGAAATGTAAAAATTTCATTTCTTTTCTTTTCTTTTCCATTCCCTTCATCCAAACAAGGACTAATTTGACAAATAATAGAATTTGGTAATCACTTGGGTTTGATTATATATTTGTGCTATTTTGAACTTATATTTTTTTAAGATAACTTGATTGTGTTTGCAAGTTTGATTGTTAAAGAAATTGTAGAAGTTGTGGGATCTACTTTCTAACATGCCCCTTTAAGTGCAACGGCTATCAATTGGCCGGTTGGTACTTGCTGACATATGGATTGACCAATAGGCTATCATGTTGAAGTCCAATGCCAAGGGATGAGCATTGAAACCCATCTTGTACAGAATCAATTGACTTATGTTAAGTCCAATGCATATTTCATTATAAGTTTCTTACACATTTTATCGTCCATGATGGGTTCTACTTCTCAACACGCACAAAAGGTTACATCTTAGAAAGTGCCCTACCTTTGACATCTCGAGCGTCTTATGCCTAATGCGATATAAGTATGCATTGCCTTAGTTATGCCTTGTGCTTTTAACAAGAAACGCGATACGCTAATGACTTAATGCGCTCATGGATGTTGAAGGTGGGGCAAGTTCAGTTATCGATAAACTCTTGCGCCTTAGAGAGCTTGTTTAGAAAAGGCAAGAGACGCAACAATGGAAACGTAGAACTTTTTTGGCATTTTAATTCATTAAAGGCTAGTTCTTTGTTTCCTTACAGCTTGTTTGGTTTGAGGGTAAGCAAAAGTAAGGAGAGGAAAGTTTACCCCTACCCCTGTTTGGGATGAGTTACATGAGGCTATATAAAAGTAAGGAGGGGTAAGCCTTATCCTCCTTTATCCCTCAAAGCTTCAATTTTCTTACTCCTCAAATTGGGGTATAAGTAGAGGTTACCTCTCTTTATCTTTTCATTAATTAACATATTTTCAAATATCATCAATTTTTTAATGTAACCCTTCTTACTCTTACCTCACTTACCCTCTCTTACTGTTCTATTAATTACCCTTACCTCACTCCATCCAAACATAGGGTTAATGAATAAAGTTGTGCACAAAATTTTCTTCAAATTATTACCAATATAGTAATCTAATTTATAATAGGAATTTCAAATTTTAAAGTTATTTTGGCCGATTAAAAATACGTAATTATTAAAAGTCTAATTGATTAAATAGGAAAGAATCCTAAAGCTGATTGATTCCTCATGTCATTTATTTTAAAAAGTGTTTTTTCTATAGCATATATTGTATTTGTAAACTTAGCAATGCAATATAGAGATTTTTGCACTTATCTAGTGATAATTGATAATTTACTCGGAAAGGTGGATATGAAGGCTGTTAAATTGGACTCCAAGTTTGCTGGGACTGGACTTCAGGAAGAGAGGATAAAGCTCCAACATGTCCATTTGGTCAAGCATTCAAGGGCCTTAACTCAACTTGGGAGACGAGAATTAGAAGAAAATGGAAACTCGAATGCATTGAGCACTAGCCAAAGTAGCTCACATATTTTAGAACAAGGACAATCTCTAGTGGATGACTCTGGCATTTCGGCCTCGACCATATGTCCAGCTCCAATTTGTCGTCAATTTTGGAAAGCCGGCAATTATGATGATTACCTTGGTTCCAAGGTCACGCTTCAAAGTACGCATTAATCTTGGTGTGGTAATTGGTTTTAAGTAATGATCATGAAAGTTGCATATGAATTATGTTGTAGCCATGTTTGGCTTACCATAGCTTGTTTTGCATATAGAATGGTCCTAAACTTGGTTCATTCTAGTACAAAAATAATTGGACATGATTAAAATTTGGTTTGTTTCACTCATCTCACATGTTGTTGAATGTAGAACAAACAAAAAGATGATTTGCACCCTTTTCATAAATAGTTTATCATTTGATTCTTATTTAAAGTCTTCTTAAGTATTCTTGATCTTAATTTAGTACCTTCACGTAAAAATTTGAGTGGAATGAATTAACATTTGTGAATATATTGGTATATTATCATATTGAATGGTTTACAAAACTTATTGTCGTTTAATGAATTAATCATTGAATTTTTCCTTTTTAAGGGATGGCATTAGTGATAACTTGTGATTCGTGAAAGACGATTTTTAAATTATCTATATTGTTTTCGTTATGTGGAGAGGAGATTGAATTGTATCTTGGTGCCTAATTATTGTACATTCATGTATCTAGACTCTGATAAGAATGTCTAATGATAAATGAAAATGTAATCTATAGATTTAAAGTAGGAGGGTGAAATCGTAAGATTTCTATATGCAATAGTAGGCAGGGTAATGGGAAAATAGGTATTTACCTTCCAAGCCTAGAAACTTTTTTAAATAGTCTTTAACTTTTGTAAAATTTTAATAAATTATTCCTAAATATAGGATTTTTTTTTTTTAAAGTTACCTTCCAAATTTTGGAGATAAAGGTTTTAAGTTGAGTGGGAGTAATATGGAATATATCTACTGAGTTTAGTACAAGGAAATCCCAAGAAAAAGAGATTAAGATGAGATGCGGTTTTGTTCGTATGAGCAATCAATTTGAGTATTTAGGCTCAATGTTGCTAAAGGGAGGTTGTATAGATGGAGATGTAGTCCATCAAGTCCAAGTAGGATGGATGGTGTGGAAAAGGTTACAAATGTCCTATGTGATAGGCAAAATAGTTTACGCTTTATGGGAGTGAATGTCGGGCACCAATAGTGCAACATAATTATAAGATGAATGTGGTAAAAATGTATATGTTGAGATGAATGACCATAAAATGTTGGATAAGATTGAGAATGATCATATTAGGTAAAAAGTTCAAGTAGTGAAACTTGGTTAAAATGAGAGAAGGATGACTTAGATGATATCTACATGTCCAATGTAGGTTATCACATGCCACAATTTGCACATTAGTGGAGAGTGCCAAGAGAGATAGAGGTGGACCTAAAACTATATAGAGGGAGGTTATTGCTTCTAATTTATGGACATTTGATATATTTTTTGATTAGTGGGGAGTTTGCTAGGGATAGACCATAATGGATGTATAAGATCTATGTAGCTGAGCTGACAAAGATTTTGAAAGTGTTTTATTTTGTGAATGCTAGTCAGAAGATTCATTTTTTAGACCCTTACTTGTTGGAGACTAAGGCTTGTTGTCGTTCTCCCAAAATTTTAGTAATTTTTTTGCTCCCTAATCTTAATTCTTAGCGTTGCCCTTGGCTATTGGATATCTAACAAATTGAAGGACATAATTCTATAAGGTGATGGTTAGACTAATGCTTACTTGGAGTCAATGTTAAGCACCGTAGAATCAAGAATGCAGATGTTGCAAATATGAGATTCTATGACGTATTCTCTCTCATGCAAGGTCAAACAAGAATTACAATTGTCACATTCAAAATAAAAGGTGTAAGTAGCGCTTGTTGGTGATAAAATAAGAGAATCTATGAGATGGTTTGTAATATCTTACATAGGCCCACACCTACTCTAATTTGTAAGTGTAATAATTTGACGGTGGAATATGTTAAAATGGGAAGGTAGTCCCAAAATCTCATGAAATGCAATTGCATTAGCACACAATGTTCCTTTTAATATATGGATTGTAGTTGATGTGTCATAGAAAAATAAAAGGTTCGAATGTTAATGTGGTAGAATGTTTATTTATAGAGTTTGAATTTAAATCTCTCTCTAATGCACTAAGTTTTGGATCTCATTATATTATCTTTTTCCTTTCCTTTTTTAGGCATACAACTTAATATGGAGCAAATCAATCGATACAATTAATATGGATTTTGTCTAACAAACCATTTAGAGATGGAAATGTGCTAGACAATATCTATTGATATATCAGCTTCACATTGAAATGGACATTAGTATTAGAGTTTTTGTTTTTGGGAAAACCTTTCTATATTTCTTCTATGGAAACTATTATATAGCTATCCATATTAGTATTAGAGATGCTCTTATTGTAGTGCCTAATGATTGTTTGGGTAAAGATGAATGAGGCTAAATAAGTTGGGGGGCATTCTTGTTTAGAAAGAAGTGAGTGGATGGAAAATAATTATAAGGTAAGCTTTGCCCTTTCTTATTCCTACGATGATTTGCTACAGACCTATCACATTTGTTACCTTGAGATGTGGCTCATTTTGTTTAGGTGATTGTTATTTATTGTGCGAGGTTGAATAAGCTCTTTTGTAATGGATAGTTATTAGTGGGTAGGTAATGAGTTTATCTTTATTCTTTAGTTGTTTGAAGGATGGATTGTTATTTGTAGGTGGGTAATGATTTTATCTTTATTCTTTAGTTGTTTAAAAGGATGTGTTATTGAAAGATGTAATTGTAATTTTGGTCAAAATTTCTAAAACTCAAAGATTGTATAGGTTCTCTAACGGCCTTTAAGAGATTCTGGACTTCTCTCTTATCAAGCCCTAATGCTATAATGAAATCATCTATTCAAAATGTACCTATAGGCTTTAGTTAGATACAATCTCAAAGCCATAACAATTTGGTATCAGAGCTAATAGTTGTTGGTGATAGAGCTTGGTATGATAAATTTATTTCTAAACTGGAGGCCTATACTAGGTTGGTTCTAAACATCCTTTAACTACAAAAAAAAAAAAAAAAGAGAGATTATACTGCAACGTCCAACGAAACAAGTTTAAAATTGCTTGATCAAGAAGAGTTAAGGGATCTTGTCTTGTTAACGAGAAGGGATCTTGTCTTGTTAACAACGAGGTTGATCTTGATGAGTTGATAGATCTTTCCGAGTTTGAAAATTGCCTGTGAAAAGGAATGCATTACTCAATAGAGAAGTTGAAATATGTGAAATGCTAAAGAGTTGAGTGGTGATTACAAAGAGATAATTGAGTAGGCGAAGTCATTGGCTGTGAGAAAATTATTTGCCACTTCTCCTAGAAAGAGTTCTATAGGTGTGAAATAGTGAATAAGTATTTGATGCCTCTCACACCAAGTCATGTTGATACCAAGTTGATGAAGGTTGATACAAAGAGTGCACCATTATTTGTGACCAAAGTTGGAATCAAAATGTTGCCTTATGTCATACTGTTATTAAAGGGAAAGCGAAGAATCAATTTGAGTATCATATATCCTTTTGATTTGAGAATTTTAAGTAAATGCTAAGGCACATGACCTGTCAATTGCATTGAGGGGGCACTAGTAGCTTGTTAACTGCAGTGATAATAAAGGATGATATGGATTTTATTTGCATCATTGCCTCTTATGGAAGGAATCTAAGGCTTATGGTAGCTGCTATTGTTGTTCTTGATGAGGTTAACCCTTAGGATTCATACAATATAGCCGACCTCAACTTGCTTGGGATTAAGACTTGTTGCTGCTTGTTATTATCCTTTGCCCTGAGGACAGATATCAAGCACCTTTCAAGGGGAGGTGTAATGTTATAGAACTTTCATTTTTGTTATAGGATTATATGGTGTTGTTTTATTTAGAGAATTAGTTATTTTATTAGTGGGAGGTTGAATAAGTCGTTTATTGCAATGGTTAGTTATTAGTAATTAGATGGTAGTTAATGTGTTTTAGCTTTTCTTTTTAGTTGTTTAAAGGATGTATGTCAACAAAAGAGGTAAGCATAATTTTCATCAATGGTTTGAGTTTTTAATTTTCTAATGAGGTCTAATGGATTTTGGAGTTCTCTTTAACAAAGCCCAATTCTATCATCAAATCCGAAATAAAAAATGTCCATTACTAGATCCAAACCTAGGACATAAAAAAGTTACAATTGTTTTATCTTTACTTCTTTCTTTTTACTCTTCCCATTGATTTTTTTACCCAATTCCCATTGATTCATATCTTAAATCTAAGCATGACTATTTCTTCCTGCATACTTAATGTTCCATTAATTTCCATTCTCTCTTCCCATCCTAATAGAGTGTAGGTGTATTAATTCAGTTACCTAGCTTTTTTGTTTGAGAAGGATGGTTAAATAGATGTAGATGTAAACCCATATATTTAAAATAGGAATGCTACCCAATACCATCCAAATAGAGTGCAGGTGCATCAATTTTATTTGAGAAGGATGTTTCAATTGATGTAGGTATAAATCCATACATGTAAAATAGGAATGCTACCTAAGAAGATATGATGAGAAGTGTTGGAATCCCACATTGGATAGGAGTGAGGAGGATGTAGTCTTTATAAGGCTGGGCAATCTTCACCTGTCAACTCAGGTTTTCAGACGAGTTAAGCCTAGATTCTTTACATGGTATCAGAGCCTATCTCCTCCACCAATGTTAGGACTTTTGCCCATGGCCCGTAATGGGCGGTTGCACCCGTGTTGGGAGAGGTGCTTATGCACCCGCATTGGGTGATTTGCTCACCCGTGATGGGTGAGAGGGGATGTGTTGGAATCCCACATTGGATAGGAGTGAGGATGATGTAGTCTTTATAAGGCTGGGCAATCCTCACCTATCAACTCGGGTTTTCAGGTGAGTTAGGCTCATATTCTTTACAAGAAGATTTCGTACAAAGTGAAAGGCAAGTTCTATAAAAGGTAGTGAGGCTTACATTAGTATATGGAAGTGAGACTCGGGCCTAGAGTGTTAAACATATCAAAAAGATTAGTCTTGCTAAGGTGAGAATGGTAATGTATGGGTGGTGATACAAGATTGGACAAGGTTGAAAATGGCTATTTGCCATGTTCATGTGAAGTTGAAAGTAGCCCATGTTCTTTAGCTTATAAGTTCAAGGCTTTGATGGTGGATGGTGTTAAGTGGTGAGAGGGGGTAAACCTATTAATGTAATGGAAGGAATTTGTCTCAAAAGATTTAAATTTTCATGATGTTAGTGAACATCTAGTTATAAGCAAAGTAAAATGGAAACAAGGATCCTTACATTTGATCTCAACTGATTAAGGGATTGAGTTTAAGCTTTTCCCCTTTTATCCTTTATGGATTAATGTTATTGAAATTTACTATAGAAAATGCTTATGAGTATGCTTCAATGGGTTTTGCTTAATTAGTGCGAACAAATTATCATTGTAGTCTAGTTATGTGCATAACTTAGGTCACATTCAATTCATTTATGATTATGATACAATTTTCTATAATAAACTTTGCTTGCCAATTTTTAACACAATTTTTATTCATTAGACCAGTTTTGTGTAGTTCAATCAATAATTCTTATTTTTTTGTTTATTATAATTCATAAATTTTTTGGTGTGTAATTTGTCCTTCACTTTTCACACGAACATTTATCACTGATAATTTTTTCTTTTGGAAATGTCTTATGATTTTTGTCGGTGCCAGATGGAAAAAATTATCTCGCTGTCCACCCTATGTTCCTTCATTCAAATGCCACTTCACATAAATGGGCGTTTGGTGGTACGTATGGATAATTTTTCTTTTGATTCCATTTTATGCACTTTGTTGATAATGATCCTATTTCTATATGTTTATTGATCTGTACCTTAATGACTTTGTTTATGCAGCTATTGCAGAATTGCTTGATAATGCTATTGATGAGGTAATTTTAAATTAAGTATGTATATATATATGTTTTTTCACTTTTTGGGC
Source organism: Croton laevigatus (assembly GCA_949640765.1). Classification (NCBI taxonomy): domain Eukaryota; kingdom Viridiplantae; phylum Streptophyta; class Magnoliopsida; order Malpighiales; family Euphorbiaceae; genus Croton; species Croton laevigatus. Next base: position 16,662 of record CATIWJ010078791.1, on the reverse strand, counting down.
ATTGCAAAATTTTATGGAATTGATGAAGCACATTCAAGATTGTCTTTTAATGCAATTTGCTTGATAGTGAGTATTTAACACTACTTACCACTAATATATGAAGATTCACTAATACTGTGAACTTTATTTGGCCAAAAGAAAATGTGAGAAGAAAGGAAAAAACTTCGTTTGATGAAATTTTAAGACATAAAATGAGAGCTCACAATAATTGACAAATTCAACTTGAAGGTTAACTTTTAAGAGATGGAATTATAGGTATTGTGGAGAGGTTTGTTGCAATTTTTTGGAGACTTAAAAAAGAGAGACAAATGGAAGTAGAGATAATATTGTTGACTAAATTAATTCCATTAGTAGAACATGTTAAGATCCCAAATTGCCTATGCTTAATCTTGGCAAGAGCTTAATAACTCCCTAGGCAACCTCCCCTTGCAAGCTGGTTTTCAAGCATGAGTTCTACTTAGGTGGCCAATCTCCTGGTGGTTTGTATCAATTGGTATCAGAGCCAGCTCCATCTTGCAAGACCTAAGACTCGTGGTGGCCTAGACATGGTAACGGGACAGTGGGTCCAAAGTGTAGGGTGCTAACTGTGACTGTGACCAACGAAGCTGTTGGCTATTCAAGCAAAGGGTATTGTTACGATCCCACCCTAGGCAAGTGCTTAATAAATCCCTAGGAACCCTCCCTTTGCAAGCCAGTTTCAAGGGTGAGTTCTACCTAGGCGGTCAATCTTCAACTAATTTGTATTAGAAAACTTTTATTGGCTGATGTCTTGTGGACCTTTTACGTGGTATTTTAATGGCAAAAAATAAGCCAACTAATATGATGGAAATCAGCTCATTTGGTATGTTTTGCTGCTAACATGAACATTTAACCTTGTTTGATTATTTAGCAAAGTGGTTTTATAATTTCATCAATTCACAATTTCATTCATGCGTGGGAATGCTTTCCTATGTTGGGATCATAAAGTAGCATGAGTTTCTGTATATATAATCATGATTTTTGTTGGTTGGAATGTCAATTCATTTCTTGTTTAGATGTTTCTTTTTAAATATATTTTTACCTTGAGCATGCATATCGAGACATTCTTTAATATGATTTTTAATGTAAATAAGTTCTTATTGTGTCATCCGACTTATGTTTTGTCCGATAGATACAGCTTACAATGTGCTTGTATGGTATTTTGTTTTTCCAAATGTTTATTTTGGGATTTTTTGTTTTCCATTTTTCTTCTGCTGAGTAGATACAAAATGGAGCCACTTTTGTTGCTTTGGATAAAATATCGAATCCAAGAGATGGAAGTCCAGCATTTTTAATTCAAGGTATGCTGAATTTACCAAATAGGGTGACCTTATGATCTTGTTGATAGTAAATTTATGTAGATTATAGACTACAGCCTAATTATTCCCTGTACTTGGTGCTTTGCAACTAGATGATGGTGGTGGAATGGATCCTGAAGCAATGCGACGGTGCATGAGTTTTGGGTTTTCAGATAAAAAATCAAAATCTGCTATCGGACAATGTAATGATCCTGTTCTCGCATTCTACAAATTTTATGTGGTTCTCTTCTTTCATATTTATTAACTAAAAACTGGTTTTCTAGATGGTAATGGCTTTAAGACCAGCACTATGAGGCTTGGAGCAGATGTTATTGTTTTCAGCCGCCACTTGCGGGAAAGGTTTGATTGCAATACTGAAATCTTATACCTTTTTTCTGTATTAGAATTTAAATGCTTAAAATTGTTATGCAAGCACCAAAGTTAGGACTAGCATCAAAATCTACTACTTTATGGTGGTAGTTATTTGATCAAATGACTATTTTCAACTTTTTCAAGCACTTTTAAGTGATTATGAGATAATGATTCTATCTACTTGCTAGTTTCTTATTCTCGTTATGTATTTTAATGCTGTGGGTTTTTGAGTTCTGCCTTTAAGTGCATACAGTTTGATTGCATGGTGCTATTATGTTTATTTTTATTTGTTGTGCCCAGTTTTGATGAATATGTAACTTTCACAATTTTTTCCTCCTGTTTAATAAAATCCCTGTTCTCTTAAGAAAGTCTCTGTATGCTATTACTATAAGGGTAGCAAGTCGTCTTGTTTTCTTCCTTGCATTGTGTGTACAGCTGCTGGAGTCACTCTTATGCTTTTAAAGTTGGTAGGAGATGACTGTTTTCTTGTTTTCTATCCTCTGCAACAGCTCGTCTCCCCCCCTTTTATTTTGGCAGTTCTCTTTTTTTACGACAACTTTTTATCACACGTTAGTCAAAATATAAGCAATGTTATTCATAACTCACTGTTGGCAAATATCTCTCTTGTTGGATATTTTTTAGTAATATGTAGTTTCCTTTCCTATCTTGTTACCTTAATTAGTTTATTTAACAAGCAGGGAATTGACACAAAGCATTGGTCTTCTCTCTTACACATTTTTGTCAGAAACAGGCCATGACAGAATAGTAGTGCCAATGGTGAGTTCAACATTCTCAATTCTTTTCCCCTTATTCATGTTGTATGTTCAGAATAAATAGAAACTATTTAAATGTCATTTTATTATTGTGTGCATTGAGTGTGAGTGCACATGCTCCAACTTTCTGAATTTGGGTTTCCTGCATGTTAAAAGGACAGTTGACTGAAATACTAATATAGCCATGTAAGGGATGAGAAGTTCCTAATATAAAATTTTGTAAAGATTTGATGTGCTATAAAAGGTTCCTGGTGTATTCCTTGGTGAATAGCAGCAAAATTTTGTCTTAATATACTCCGGTTTATATATTTTTGACATTTTTTTCATGAGGGGAAGCTCCTACTGGTATCCTGTACCCTGTTTGTCATTTTGTGCTCTGAAACTGACTTTAAGAGGGTTTACTTTGCAGTTGGATTATGAATTTAATGCAGAAACTGGGAAGTTGGAATGTTCACATCGCTGCAGCAAGGAGCATTTTATGACTAACCTTTCTATTCTGCTACAGTGGTCTCCATATTCAACAGAAGCAGAGCTTCTAAAACAAGTAAGCTTCTTCCATCTCCTTTCTTTCTGTTTCCTTACGATTTGTTACTTATGAGTTCCTCGTCCATTTATGTATATATGTACTCTTACCTATGAAGTTGCACACATGCATTCTCTTGATCAAATTCTTGACTTAATATTTCCCAAAATGACTAGAGTTGGATTTATATTCTGCAAGAAAATGTGCTGCTCCCAGATGTGATGCTTTTTTGAACTCCAGTTATACCGAGTTGATTGGCTCACCTTATAAGCTAGTGAAACCATCTTATAAGAGTTTTGATAATTTGTATGGCAATGTGCTCATGAGCTGCTTTTGCCTTGGTGCCTTTTGAATATTGTGCTCCCGTGATCCTCAGTATCAATTCTAAAATCATATTTCTAAGGAAATATGATACTCAATGAAGTATTTTTTTTTTAGGTCGCTTGGATTCGCACATACTTTCTCTTTTATAATAGATTTTTTGACATTTTATCCTATACTGAAACCCCAATTGCGAATTAATGTTTTCCAAGTAATCTTCAATTTCCCAAAATTTCTAAGAACTACACACCAAGCCAGTTATTCCTCGCCAAACATTGATGTGAATTGTGATTAGTTACCAAGTTATTTCTGCTGGAGGTTTAGGGAAGGCATTGGTAATTGATTTTTGTTTTTTTGGGGTATATATTTATGTATTGTGGAGGGACAATTTTACCTGCAGTGGATATTCTTTGCTGTCCCTCGGATATTTTTCCACCATGCAGTCTAGTTATGAAGAATATGTGTCATGTGTGTTTTCCATGGTTGCTTCTTAAATCGCAAGGCATTTATTTCCAAACCTCCATGTGTATGGACATTGTGTGGAATGCATGTTCCAATTTCACAAAATGGTACTCCTTTGTCCCAAATTGGTAGGTGCACTTTCTATTGCACAAGAATTAGAAAATACTATTTACTTTAGTCAGAAATATGTATTTTTCTATTACACCCCCTACTTACTGAGATATTTTCATTAATTTATTATTAATTTTTGCATCAACCTAGACTAATATGAAACATATTTTCAATGTTGAAAGTGATTGTTATCAAGCAGTGTCATTGGAAAGTAAATAATATTTGATAAAAACATGAAAATAATTTTTTCTTGGTAACAATGAATGGTGCTAACATATAAAGTCACTTTTTAAAATGGAAGTGCCTATAATTTGAGACAGATTAAAAAGAAAGTGTGCCTCTTAATGTGGGAATGAATGGACTATTTGAACATATCTCTTTCTCCTCTTTAAATAAATCTAGTTTTCACATTGTAATTTCTTTGCTATTTTCTGAAGATGAAAGTAGATAGATGTGAACAAAATAGGTCAAATACTTGCTCTGTTTAAACGTTTAGTCATTACCTAAGGAAGGCTATTGTTTTTGCATTAACATATTGAAATATTCCATGTAGAAATGTAGAATACGGTTTGGTTTACCTCGGAAAATAAAATTTTGCCCCTATTTTGTGAAACCAAGGTTGCGTTGCAATAACAATTATCCAGGTAGTGTCCATGATGATCAAATCTGCACTAGGCCACTTACATTACGACTTATTAGGACTTTTTGGCCAGAAAATATTCATTGGGAACACACTTTAGTCCTATTAAGTAAAAATAGCAAGCATATGTAGTAGAAAGTGGATTGAGCAATAGTTTCCCGTTTCGTTGTTTATCCGTTAGAACATATTCATTGGGTAAAATGGCAAGGATATGAAGTAAAAAGTGGATTGAGCAACAATTTCCAGTATAGTGGTTTATTCATTAGACAAATGCTATCGAACAAATTTTTATAGCTCTGTCAATCACCTAATATTTTCCCCTATGCAAACTTATTTTCTGGGGTATATATTCTGCTTATAGTTTGATGACATTGGATCTTGGTCAAAGTTGCACACGGCCAGCATAAGAACTACTGGATTTTTTGGCTAGATGAAAATTTTGGAAACATACTTAGGCCAATTATCAACAATAGCAAGTAAATGAATCAAACAGTGGGTTGAAAAGTTATTTCTAGATTCTTGGGCTATTCTGATAGGAACATTGGGCCAAGTCCATATTTAGTTTACAGGCGCAGAAAGCAGGGTAGAGAGCAAGAAAAAGAAGGGTGCCACCTCACTAGTTAGTTAGGATAAGAGTACTATTATATATAGAAGGAATGCCAGTAGTATAGGGCATCTTTCGTTATTCATCTATTTCGGACAGAATATCTTCTGTACGGGCTTTGCCTTGGGAAGGGTAGATGTGTTCTCCCTTTGGAAGGGTAGAGTTCACTCTCTCTTTGATTATTAATATAATTTCATCTTTCTTCTCCCACTGTTTCATCTAATTTATTTCTGTTGTTACTCTATCTTACGTCTATAAACGTTCACTTCTCTATCATTGGTCCGACCTGCCAGCGCTCCAATCGACGATGACAAATACTAGAATGGAAAACAAAATCGAAGCCTTAGAGAAGAACGTTGCCACCATTGAAGAAACCATCTCCTCCCTTAAGCTTGAAACACAAAGACAGCACAATGATAACCAGAAAATCTTCTCTAAACTATCCCAAAGCATCAATGACATCAAACACATTTTATATCGCGGAAAATACCCAGTTGACACTTCCACCGATTCTCACCCAAACCCATGAACACCCATTAACTCCTACCAATAGCTCCATACCCATATCCCCAACACCCTCCCATCACGATACACGAACAACACCCAATAACCCAAACACAACAACTACACCGCAATTTACCTTGAAACAATCTAATATGCCTACCTTTGATGGTTCAGACCCAGTAGGATGGTTCGCAAGGGCAGAGCAATATTTTGAACTCAACAAAATACCTTCCCACGACCAACTCTCTCAAGCGTTTGTCGGGATGGTCGGCCACCCTTTGCACTGGTTCTGCTTCATCCGCCATCGCAGCCCTCATCTGACATGGGATTCATTCAAAACAGAGCTCTTCCTTCAATTCGGCGGTGACCTCACGACGAACCCATACGAAATACTCTCTTCAACAACGCAGTTGGGAACTGTCTCCGATTTCATCAATGAATTCATCTCTCGTGCGGCACAGACACCAGACACCCACGACCCCCAGCTCATCGGGTATTTCTTGAACGGATTAAAGAGGGTGATCCGTGTGAAGATCAGATCCAACGAAACCCTAGATTTGTATCGCGTCATGCGAGTTGTAAAGGAAATAGAACAGGAACTTAACCAATTGTCCCGATATGAAGTCTCTAGCCATCTCTCGTCCAATGAACCACACACTAACCCACTACCCGGCCCAAGCCCAAAATTCATTCAACCTATCACAATCCACCCAACCAAATCTCCCAAGCACCTACCCGACCCGCCCCACAACACTAACCTTCACCAACAGATTGGAGCCCCATCGCAGCAACTATCACTACCAGCACCACCTAAAACATCAACAGAACCCACACGAGACAGAGGAGTTCGACACTACTCCCACAAGGACTACCAAGATTTGCGAGCAAAAGGACTCTATTTTCGGTGCAAACAACCGTATTCCTCTCTCCATACCTGCCCAAACAAATCCTTGAAAACTATAACCGCTGGAGAAGACGAAGTTCTTGATGAGACTCCGATATGCCAACTAGAGCTCGAAAATGCAATCTCCACTGAAATTGGGGAAGAATTGAATGAAGCACACTTTTCCTTTCTTGATCTGCCAATATTTTCAGCGGACAATAATTCTAGGCCCAAGACAATGAAATTCTTAGCATTGTTAAATGCACAATCAGTCATTGTGATGGCAGATAGTGGAGCCAGCCATAACTTTGTTTCTACAGAATTGGTGAAAGCTGTAAACCTCACTGTAAGTGACACTCCTCCCTTCTTTGTGAGACTTGGTAATGGGCACAAGATGCGTTCTAGGGGAGCTTGGCGTAGCTTAGAATTAGACCTAGGAGACATGGTTTATCCTGGTGATTTCTATTTATTTCTGTTAAGCAGGGTCGACTTCATACTGGGAATTGCTTGGTTTGAGACCTTGGGTGATGTTACTACTAATTGGATGACACTCACCATGAAATTCTAATATCTGGATAAAGAAATTGTGCTTAACGGTGATCCTTCTCTCACTCGAAAACCAGTGTCCATACAATCTATAGGGCTATTTCAATAGCCTGAGCCCTCTGCCATGTTATGGGAAATGACTTATGAATCAATCCAGCTTGCAAGCCTCTTATCCCTACAACAGCAGCAAGAACTTCAGTGTGAGTCTAACAATGACAAGGATGAGCTTCTAGGGCAGCATTGGCTTAATTTGCTTAAAATGTAGAAGCTACTGATCAAGTACGCCAACAAACTGTTGTTCAATTCCTCATCAACCCCACAAGAACCAACGCTGGACCTGTCCAAATACTACCAGACCATCACAAGAAAGAATCATCACGAACCACGAGTGCTAGTCAAATCGCAGGGACAAGGCGTAGCGAATGCCACTGGGAATGACAAGAATGACATGAGAGTTCAATTTCCTCACTTCAGCCTTGAGGACAAGGCATCTTCTCCGGAGGGCGGTAATGATAGGAATATTGGGCCAAGTCCATATTTAGTTTATACGCGCAGAAAGCTGGGTAGAGAGCAAGAAAAGGAAGGGTGCCACCTCACTAGTTAGTTAGGATAAGAGTACTATTATATATAGAAGGAATGACAGTAGTATAGGGCATCTTTTGTTATTCATCTATTTTGGACAAAATATCTTCTGTACGGGCTTTGCCTTGGGAAGGGTAGACTTGTTCTCCCTTTGATTATCAATATAATTTCATCTTTCTTCTCCCACTGTTTCATCTAATTTATTTCTGTTGTTACTCTACCTTACGTCTATAAACGTTCACTTCTCTATCATATTCAATGAATCAAATGCTATTGAATAATGTAAAGAATCTGAGCATAACTTACCTGAAAATCCGAGTCAACAGGTGAGGATTGTCCAACCTTATAAAGACTCCATCCTTCTCACTCCTATCCAATATGGGATTCCAACACATTTCCCTCACCCATCGTGGGTGAGCATGCCCATCACGGGCAAACGTCCCAATACTTGGTGAAGGAGGTTGGCTCTGATACCAGTTGTAGGGACTACGAATACCACCGAAAACTTCACATTAGTATGATGTTGTCCGCTTTGGTCAAATCCACACGGATTTGTTTTTGGGCACCTCTCAAAAGGCCTCATACTAGTGGAGTTAGGTGGTCACTTTATATTTAAGGTGATTCTTCCTTATTTTTTCAATGTGGGACTTGGATTGATATTCCAACAATCCTCCCTTGAAACCAAGGACCACACAAATCATGGCCCTCCCCTCCAGCGATAATCCATTTGATCTATCAAATCATCTTACACTGCCGTTATCAACCAACGGGACACGCCGCCTGAACACCATTATATCAGGAAGACTTTCAACACAAGGCAACAAACACAGATCTCCAATTGAGAGGTCACACCAGGGCTTCCCACACACAACGCAATCCACCACCAACTTTATTTCCAACTCTGGGTTTTGATATCATGTAAAGAATTTGGGCTTAACTCACCTGAAAACCTGAGTTAACAGGTGAGGATTGCCCAGTCTTATAAAGACTTCATCCTCCTCACTCCCATTCAATGTGGAATTCCAACAAATGGATTTATCTTGCTTTGTCAATCACCTAATACTTTTATGCTTTCCCCTGTCTGAGCTTACTTTGTTGGGTATACTATTTGGCTGCAGTTTGATGGCATTGGATCACATGGCACTAAAGTTATCATGTATAATCTATGGTTCAATGATGATGGGGTTTTGGAGCTCGACTTTGATGCAGATCCAGAGGTAAAACCATATATTTTATATTCGTACTTGCTTGTTTCCTGCATTTAGATAATGATATTGTTATCATTTACGTGGTATGTCATGGCTTGTGTTGTAGGACATTCGTATTAGTGGGGATATAAAAAAAATAGGGACAATCCCTGCTTGGAGGACAGTTAACGAACAACACATTGCTAACCGGTTGCATTACTCTCTCCGAGTACGTCTACTGTAGAAACTGATTCATGATTTCACATTTGTGGTTGGACTAGTATTCCTATTCTCATGCAAGCACATGTGCTCCTAAATATGCTCTCACTCATAAGAAAATATTATTGATTCTTTTTTTTTTTTTTTTTGCTTTATAGGTGTATTTGTCAATTTTGTACTTGCGGATTCCTGCAACTTTCCAAATAGTATTGCGTGGACGAGTTGTTGAGCACCATAATATTGCCAATGATCTTAAATTTGAAGAATTCATATTGTATAAACCTCAAAGTGGTGGATTTAGAGAGGTTATGTTTCGTGTCCCAAAAGAATTTTGCTTGTTCAGTTAATGTTTTCACATGTTGAATGTAATAAATTAATAATGAATTAGGATAGTAGGCAATATTTTGTGTATTAAGTAATGTTCAATCAGGATATGCTGATGAAGTACTGAAGAATGAGTAAAACCACTAGCAACAAAATTTCTGGGGAAACAAGTGACAACGAAGAAATAAAATAGTAGTAGGATTACAGGTTAAATGGATATGATGCTTTGAACTTAATTTATCTTTCTTGATAAGAAATAAATGCAAAAATGCATGTGTTCATTAATCTATTCCTTATAACAGAGAGAGAGAACCTTTGGTGGGAACTGGGAAGTGCCCTCTGGTGCCCCTTGATGGAGTTGCCATATGATAAAAGTCTCTCTCTCTCTCTCTCTCTCGATGTATGTGTGAAGAATATAATTGTGTACCTTAATAAGTTTTAATCATGTTGCTGCCTTTCACTTTCCTTTGGTAGCCGGTGATTATGCTACAGGAGTCGTCGTCCTCATATTTGGGTTTCTAAAAGAAGCTTCACTTTCTTTATGGCTTGCAGGGTCAAGTTGTAACCACAATTGGGTTTCTAAAAGAAGCTCCACATGTCATGGTTCATGGTTTCAATGTCTACCACAAGAATCGTCTAATACTGGTAAGTGTCTTCTTACAATAGGTTTTCTTTCTCTTCCTTTTTGGAGATGTCATATGTTTGGTTTCATTACATATGTTACCAAATGCGGCAAACAACGAGGCCTTTGATAAGTATAAGAGGGCTAAGAAAAATGCAAAGAAGGCTGTTAGTGAGGCCTGAGGTAGAGCACTAGAAAGATTGTATCAACGGTTGATACTAAGGAGGGGGACAAGTCATTTATAAGCTCACAAAGTTGCGAGAGAGGAAAAGCAGAGACTTTAGTCAAGTTAAATGTATAAAGGACAAAGATCATTGGGTTTTGATAGGGGATAATGAGATAAAGGTGAAATGGAGGGCTTATTTTTACCAACTATTCAACTCTAAACATGAACAAGATTTTCAAGATCTTCCTGCATCAAATAGAAATCTCAGTTGGTATAGGCGTATAAGATATTGTAAAGTAAAGGAAGCTTTAAAACATATGAAGGTTGGTAAGGTATATGGTCCAGATGGTATCCTTATAGAGGTTTGGAAGAGCCTTGGAGAGGCAAGAGTTATCTAGTTAATGAAACTTTTTAATGTTATATTAAGAGGATGTAAGATGCCATATGCATGGAGAAAGAGTACTCTAATAAAAATATATAAGAATAAAGAAGACATCTAAAGCTGTACAAATTATTAGGGTATCAAAACTCATGAGTCATACAATGAAGCTGTGGGAAAGAGTTATAGAACATAGACTGAGGAAGATTACGGGAGTGTTAGGGAACCAATTTGGTTTTATGCCAAGGAGATCTACTATGAAAACCATTTCTTTTCTAAGAAGACTAATAGAATTGTACCAAGAGAAAAAGAAAGATATTCACATGGTGTTTATTGACTTAGAGAAGGCCTATGATAGAGTACCAAGAGAAGTATTATTGTGGATTTTGGAGATGAAAAGAGTCCATTTCAAGTATATTAACATCATCAGGGACATGTACAAGGATGCATCCACTTGTGTGAAAACACCAGGTGGGGACACAAAAGCTTTTGCCATTGCCATTGCCATTGGATTGCATCAAGGTTCGGCCATGAGCCTTTATTTGTTTACCCTGGTTATAGATGAGTTAACTAGGAGCTTATAGGATGATATCCCTTGGTGCATGTTATTTGCAGATGACATTGTGCTTATTGATGAAACCAGTGCTGGAGTTAACTGTAAGTTGGAGATGTGGAGGAAAACTCTTGAGGATAAGGGTTTTAAGTTAAGCAGGAGCAAAATGAAATATATGCACTGTGAGTTCATTTTAAGGAAAAAGCAAAGACAAGAGGTTAAATTGGATAAGAGTTTTGGTCTCTAGATCCAAATAATTTAAATATATGGGTTTTGTGTTTCAGTATGAAGGACATTTGAATGAAAGACGTGACACACAAAATACAAGTTAGGTTGATGAAGTGGAAGGGTGCATCAGGGGTTCTATGTGACTAGAAAATACACCTTAAGGTGAAAGTTAAATTTTATCGGACAGTTGTATAGCCAGTAATGCTCTATAGAAGTGAATGTTGGGCACCAACTGGGCAACATCTCTATAAAATGAATGTGGCAGAGATTAGAACGTTAAGATGGATGTGTGGCCATTCAAGGTTGGATAAAATTATGAAAGTCCATATTCAAGAGAGTCCACGTAGTGGAAGTTAGGGATAAAGTGAGAGAAGGTAAACTTTAATGGTATGGACATGTTTTATGGAGGCCTTCGTAAGTTTGAGAACTTGATAGTCGATGGGGCCAAGAGGGGTCAAGGGAGACCTAAGACTATTTGGAAGAAGGTAATATATAGTAATTTACGAGTCTTAGATATCAATACGGATTTGATTCATAACAGACTTGAATGGAGACGTAAAACCCGTGTCGTATGATGACTATTTTTGTTATGTTTGGAGAAGTTAACCGTTGGAAAATTCATACAGCCGACCCCAACTTGTATGGGACTAAGGCCTGTTGTTGTTGTTGTCATCAACTTTTAGAGTCACATTTGAATGCATGCAATGTTTGTAATGATTTTTCTTGGTGTGACAATAATAGTCGCACCTTAATTTTAGTCTAATTTGCCTTTTCTCTTTTAGTCCAAAGCAACTATAAGAAAAAGGTGTACCACCATCCACCCTAGCTTTATTTGGAAAAATATATCTATGCTAGAAAAAGGCATCTCCTTATTATATGGAAGTGAAGGAATGTAATTTACAGTCATGAAATTGTACTTTTTTTGTTTAATGCTGGGTTGAGGTGCTTGCTCGCGTGAATGATCAAAATCAGTAATTTTACTGTTCAATGCACTTGCTTAAGTAGTAGAGTTTTTCTTCTTGCAGTGGTGTCTCACATTTCTTTCCTTCCTCCTTTCTCCTCTCTCTCTCTCTCTCTCTCTCACTTAGGAGTAGCCATCTGTAATTGGTCATTTTAATTTGCCTTTGCTCTTTTCCCATAAGCAGTTGTGGCAAGGTTGGTAAATCTAATCTATCTTTTCTTGTTTTGCAGCCATTTTGGCCTGTTGTGACCTTTGCTGACAGTAGGGGTAGAGGTGTAGTTGGTAAGAAACACCTCACTTTCTTCTCATTCTTCCACCTTGTCTTATTTTTCTTGTTTTATGGTAAATTTTCTGAGAATTGTGATCAGTGAGTGACAATTATCCATTAATGTTCTCTTAGGGATTTTGGAAGCAAATTTTATTGAACCAACCCATAACAAGCAGGATTTTGAAAGAACCTCTCTTTTTCAGAAGCTTGAGACTCGTCTAAAGGAGATGACTTGGGAGTATTGGTAAATGTTTATGCTTGAAAAGTTCTCTTAATCTCGTTTTGTTGCACCTATTAACTGAATTTCTTTTGTGGGATCCAAACTAGCAAGGATCTTAATCTAGTTTGAAGTATCGTCCACCATTGTCCTTCATGATGTGTTAACGAAAGAATATTGTACGATATGCTGATTTTCATTATATGCTTCATGCTTCCAGTTTTCATAGTTTACTCGAATTCATTGCTTATATACCAATTTATAAGCAATACTTTGATTGTCAGCGTGAATTACATAGTTTAATAATGGATAATCAGCATGATAGAGATTCTGTTTGAGCAAACTTGTTATTCATAGTATATTAGCATTTATGAAACAGAACAGCTATGAGATGTAAATATTCAATTTGGCAGGGATTATCATTGTGGACTAATTGGGTATCAGGTCAAGAAAAAGACTCCAGCAGCAGCGCCGCCCAAACAGGTCTCATCTTTCAGGAGACCGCACGTTAATACAAATTCTGTCAAGTTGAATCACAGCTCCATTACAGGTAAAAGCCTTCCAGACTTGTGAAGACCAAAGTCAACTGTTGTACTGCTTGTTCCTTTTAAAGTTGACCATCAATACCGGTGAGCTGTTTAACTTGTTTTGGTACAATATCATTAATTTTTTGATAGGGTCACGTACAAAACGGAAAGAACATGGTGATTTGGCGGAATTTGATAGTCTGAAAAGACAGGCACAGAGTGGGGCCAGGGCAATTGTTACGGAGCAGAGTTTGGAATCACAGGTCTGTATGTGCCCAAATCATTAGCCCAAACTATTTGGGTTTCACTATATGAATCCTTTTTTCAATCCATGCAAAGCAAATTTTACGTGCATTACTCTTGCAGTCGTCTTGAGCATAGTTATGGTGATTATTTTCCTCAACATAATTTTGGGAAGTTTTTAGCGTATTAACTTCTGTACTTTCTTGCAAATACAAAGAAAATAAAAAATAAGATTCAGTAATAAATATAAATGCACTCCAGGGTGAATGTATTCATTACTGTGTACATAGAAATGAAAACCTTTTTCCTTATAGGTGAAATACAGAAACTGTGTTAACAATCTTTTTTATCCTTGTCTGCCTGCTTATCAATTTCTGCCATTTATTACTCATTTCTGAGACAAGGATAGGGCCTTGGTATTCAAATATTATAGGTTTGTATTTTGTTTTATTGTTCTTTTCCAAGAAATGCTAATCTATCATGTATTTTTCCCTTTTTGGTGTGTAGCCTGTCAATATTGTCAATCAATCAAAACACCAGGAGGCTATAAACTTGATGCAGGAAAACAAGAAACTCAAATCACAGTAAGTATATTAGTTTTTACTTCTCAGCATCTCCTCCTTAAAGTTGACCTCAGTTTGGATGTCATAGCGAGGGCTCATAAATGCTTCTTGCCCTAGGTTTCATATTTTTGGTCTGGTATTTATATTATTCAATTCATTTTTGGAGGATTTACTTCAGTGTCATGAATTTGTTCTGAACTTTAGCTCCTTTAGAACGTACCAATAAAATCAGTACATTTTTTCTGGCCAGAAAACTGTTGACTAATGACTTGCATACCAAGTTTTTGCAGAACATGGATAATGTCATAATTCATGTTCTTAGGACTAATTTATTTGAATTTGTTTTTATGTTTCAGATGTCTGGACCTTGAGAAGAGGAACGAAGAACTCGATTCGAAGGTATGTGGAACCATTAATCACCAGCCTTTTTAAATTTAGATTGTTAAAATCCATCACTTCTTTTTTTCCCCTTCAATACAGGTAAGTATTAATCCCTCGGAACTCGAAATGCCATTGTTATTCTTGCAGGTGACACAGCTTAGAAATGAGCTAGGAGAAGTTGAATGTGAGTATGACCAGCTTATGGGGGAACTTAAATCATTGGATTTAGTGAAGGACGAAAAGGTTGTAAATATGTAGATTCAATGTGCAGCTCGGCTTCAATTCTTTTATTTTCACAAACGATACTCTGATGTATCTAATATATCATGAGTAGAGAGAGAGAGAGAGAGAGCTTCTCCCAAAGTTTTCAACATGTGAATGGGGGATCGGATTAAACTAGTAACAGCTCTGCAGTAGAAGATGATCTCAGGTGTAGCCTTTAATGATCAATCAAGATAGGTAGGGCAAGAAAACTCAGCAGGTTAAGTGCGTAATCCACCAATGTAAATGTAAAAACTCTTCCATTTTCTCTAATTTACATTCTTTTTGTCACTCCATTTCTCACCAAATTATTCTTCTATTTTAATGGTGGAGCTAAGAAATTGGTAAACTAGTCTGAAATTGCATACCATATAGCAGGAAAGTGGAAGAATGTTGTGTTGCTCCAAAAGAAAGGTGCTTTTCACATTAATGCGTGTGGGTGTGGGTTGCTTCTCCTACTGATCTTCAAGCTGATTTGTCAATAAGACAACTTTTATTTTTGGAGAATTCGTTAAAAAATATCCACATTAAATATTGCTTTGGGATGCGGTAGACAATAAATTATGGACTCGAAAAGGAAAATAATAAATTATGGACTCGGACTCGGAATCGGAATCGGAAAAGAAAATAGAAAACAGAAGGCGTTCCATTCTCTATAATTAGTTCGTAACTTTCATTTTACTTGAGGATCATTAGTCACGTATTTGTTACAACTTCCATTTTACTCGAGGATCAACAAGAATTTATACATTTACAGGAGAGACTCTGTAAAACATAATCATATTTATGTGATTTGTACAGTTTTTGCTATTGTTCGTATGCGATATTAAAACATGTAAAATATGTAGAGCTAATGTGTTATGTTGTTGAAAGACTGACTAAATTAAATTGAATATAACATAGAAAATAATGAACCTATGTTAAAGCAATGATGAAATATAGGGTCAAGGCGTAATCTAGCGATCTAACGGGCTCACTTGGAACCGTGAGATTTTGGGTTCGACACTCTATTTCCCCCTTCCATTGTATTTGTGGGGGGAAAAATATTGGGTGTGGGCGGAAAACAAAATAATTTTGGAAATGTTCTCTATTTGTTTACATTTAATAAATGTCCTAATTATAATCATCACCATGCAAAATGTTGTATCAGATTAATTATTAGTTCATGGTTCCTACAAATAGATACTAACCCTACTCATCTTAGAATAGTTTTTTATTCGTGTATAGAAAAATGATTTTAGATTTAAGAGTATATTAATTGTAGATAATATTTTTAGTGAAAATAAGATTATATTTATTTGTTTGGATACATAGATCCTGGTAGATGGAATATTGCTATGAGCTACAATAATTAAATAATTAAATCTATGTTCGGTTACAGTTTTTAGGTAATTTTCAGCTTTTAACTAATTAAAATGTTAAAATTTATTGTTTTTTATAGCATTATTCGGTATTAGCTTTTAGGCCTTATAATTTTGGAATAAAACTGTAAAATAATCAATTTTTTTATAACTTCGTCTCACACTAAATTGGGAAAAAAATTTTTGAATGATCGATCTATTGTGGCTAATATAACAAACTCATCCAAATTTAAACCGTCATATTTTCATCTAAATTCAAAATAAGGAGTAAATTAAAATTGGCGAATTGCATGAATACTCTTAATTAAACTTTCTACTATTAACATCCCAATTTATAAACTTTGTATTAATGTTAATAGCATAGAGTTTATTTTGGAGTGTGATTCATACAATTTGCAAAATTTAATTTATTCTTTATTTTGAATTTAAAGTGAAAATGTAACAAAAGTCGAATTTGGATGGATTTGTTATATTAGCCTTTAGGAAGGAACATTTTGATATTTTTTATTATTCATTTTAGTCCAAAATTTAGGTATGGAGTGAGATTGTTTTTATAAAAAAAAAA
>CATIWJ010078783.1:0-35167 GCA_949640765.1 Croton laevigatus | reverse complement strand
ATCAATAATTTTACTTCAATTATGGTATGTGACAGATTTAAATTTTACTTGTGTTAAAATTTAATTACAATTTACTTTTTAATCCATTTTTATCCATATTTCTCATTTAATTGTAAACCCTTCAAATTATATCTTTAATATATGATAAAAATGTCACAAATATTTATTTGAGTTTGTCTCTAAAGAAATCTGAATTTTAATTGTACATTTAATGCTTAATTTACTTGATTTTACTTAATTTTCAAATTAAATTAAATAGGTATATCTTTGTTTACAAGAGTTTACCATTTGCTTATGGGTTTATTAAGTGTTTACTTCATTTTTATCATATTCATACTTGATTTAATATTTTACTAATTGACTAAGGTAAATTTTGAATTTACCGTTTTACCGCATTTTATCCGGTGTGATAAAAATTAACCGATTTTCAAAACCTAGCAAATTTACTCAAAGTACTCATCTCATTATTTCTTAAACATTTAATTAAATCAATTTCCTATAAAATGATTCATTACTAAGATTTAATATAATTCATTTTTCATTTAATCTAATATTTTTGGTAAACTACAATTTGATCCTTTAAGTTATTTTTTGTTATCCAATAATTATTATTTTTAGGATGTTACAAATTTAGTTTTATCTTCACAAGAAACCCAGAGGGGAGACAGTTTATGCACATTTTTGCTCCATGAGGTTGGGAAAGTAAATTCTCTTCCATTGCTCATTCGTATCAGGACCAGGTCATTAACGGATAATTGCCTAGCTAGTCCTAGGGTTAGCAACCTCTTTCGGGAAAAGTGGTATTTCTCATCCAACCCATCACAACCTAGTTTAGAGTCAGGAAAATCTGATGAAGACATTGTTTGAAAGGAGGGAGGGTGTAAGAAAGAGAGAGAAAGTACCTAGTCAAGAAATTTTGAAAGCAGTAGAGAAGAAATGAAGGGGGAGTGATTCCTTTTATAAGTGAAGCGGAGCGTACGATTCTAAGTGTCATAAAGATCCCCATTTTAGTCATGTTTCTAATGAAAATAGACAAAATAGTATAATTTTTTTTAAAACATAGGGACAAAACAGACTATTATGTAAAATATAGAGACAAATTAGTTTAATTTCGAAAAATATAGGGGCAAAAATATAATTTTCCCCCTTTCTTTAAATCAAAATTTCTTTCACTTTAGTCCATCTCCATTATTTCAATTTACTCCTTCAATTTTTCCTTCAAAACTTTAGTTCAAACATCAGTTACACTATCAAATTGTCTTGTCTTGATTTTCTTTAATTTATGCAGCAAAATGAATACTTTAATGATGCCCAGATTGAAATCATGATTATGCATCTATTTGGACGGGATTTAGCAAACTTTCAAGAAAAGTTAAGCAAGAGAAATCTTCTAAGCATGTTTATTGGGTTTGTATATTTCTTAATTGTCATTACAGTGAATTTATTGAAGGAAATATTCTAATTTATTGGGTTTGTATTTTTCTGCAGTGACACCAAGCAAGTTGTGAAGCTCGAAAAAAGAAAAAAAAAGAAGCAAGTTGCGAAGATGAGAGAAAGATACAAAATAGGAAGAGTTTTGTACTATTAGTGATATTCTAGACAACATGCTGTATATTTGGCACATTTAGGTTGCATGGTGGTATCATATTGCGATATTATGATTTTGGCACCAACTTTTAGTTGCATTTGGGGCATTATCCGATTCAATTTCAATTTGAATGACTCATTATTATGAAGTTTACAATGTTACTGATGGATCAGTTTGATCTATATTCTAATTTAAGTATTTTATTTATGATTCTTGTAAGGAAGCTACCCTTAGTATTAGGTGTTTAATATATGAAAGGTTAATTATTATTATCATTATTATTTACAATTGTATACTGTGTATTTGCCTTGCTGTATTTCTCTCATGAACAGCCGAGTCATAGAAGGAACACTAAGAAAACTATATGCCTCACAGATGGCTGACGATACAGTGGAAGTATGGTAGCGGATGCTCTAGAAATCGAGTTCAGTAGTACATGGTCCGGCAAGAAAGGCCTATGTGGGTGGTTTTTCCCGTAAAAGGGCAAGTAATTTTTTTTTTTTTTATTATTATAAGGAAATTCATTCATTACGGTCACGGTACAGAGCACATTCTAGAATGGATGACTCCTATACTATCCTCAAACAATAGAGGAATCAAGGGGGGAGGGGGGGAATCAAACAATAGGGCAAGTAATTTGGATTGTAGTAAAGAGCAATATATTTAAAGGGTGTGGCTAGACGTCTCGCCGGCGAGATCTCTCGCACAACTAATTTTCTTGTATTTTTTTTGGATTTGGTATAGTAGATTGTGTATACTGATTTTCGAAATTAATTTTATGGGGTGATAGTTTACAGAAGGAGTGTTCAAAAAAAATCGTGAACCGAAAACCGAACTGAAATTATCGGTTCGGTTTCGGTTATGGCTGGTTCAAAACCGAACCAAACCGACCGATAAAGCAAAAAACTGTTGAATTTTTTCCAAAACGTAGTCGTTTTAGACCAAATTCTCTCATGTAGTGTAAATTTCGGTTTTTTTATAAAACCGAATCGGTTCGGTTCAATTTGATTTCTAACATAATCGGTTCGGTTTCGGTTATGGCTTATCGGTTCGGTTCACAATTCGGTTTCTCCTTATCGGAACCGAACCGATGATGAACACCCCTAGTTTACAAAAATTGATTTTATTACAAATTTTAAATGATTACAAATTCAATGGTTTCAATTATTTTATGAATACAAAGTCAATTTTGCAAATTATAAACTACTAAAAGTAATATTGAGACTCAATATAAATAACTGACTGAGTCGGGTTAAAAAAATAATAAAGAAAAAACGAAAAACACTTCGTGCGACAGTGTCTCAGCGGCGAGACACTTTGCTTTACGCATATTTGAAAAAAGCTAGCGAACAGCGGATCTGAAACAAATGGAATATGGTTTGCATATTGCGAAGGACCATTATTTCTTAAACTTGCATGGCTTTTCAGAATTTTGGTATTCATGGCATCAATTGATCAGTTTTCGCACCACTTACTAAAATCATTTGTTGAAAACATAGAGACTTTGCTATTAGTTTTACCAAAAGCGAGGGAGGTAAATGTTGCTCTCCCTTGTATTAAAGAAAGTATTTCACAATATTGTTCAAATTATTTGTATTCAATTCTTCCGCAAAAAATATTTGTATTGAATTCATATTAAAATAAATTATTAGAGGAATTAAAATACATTATTCACAAATAAAATTTTAGGTTTTCTTTTCTTAAAAAAATGAAAATTACGTATTCTCTAAAAAAAGTGAAATAAAATTTTATTTTCCCCAGAACCAAAGTCCTAAAAGATTAAACGCAGCGTTTTATCGTGAACTCCAAAACCAAAACCCCTTATCTTCTTCCATTTTCAAATCCAATGCTAAAACCCTGAATGTCCATTTTCTGGTTATTCTTCTTCTTCCTCCTCTTTTTATATCTCTGATCAATGGCTTTAACTTTCACTTCTCAACTGCAATATCTTTCTTCCAATCCTAACTTTCTTTCTCCGAAACCCTTTACTGTAAAACCCATCCCTTCTGTTTTAAATTTCCAATTTACTTCCCTCCGTTACCCGCACGCGCCACTCGCTATCGGCCCCGACGGCAAATTTTATCCTAACCCGGCTGATGATGACCCGCCTGAGGCCCTGGAAGACTCTTCTCATGGAGTATCGAAGTTTGACCAAATCAAAATCCAAGCTTCCCGCGCGAGGAAAATCCAAGAAGAGGACTTCAAAAGAAATCAATCAACTTTTCTCAATGCCATTGCTGAAACTGAGGATCCATCTGTAAGTTCTAATTTCTCTGATGGGGATGATTTGTTTGGTGAGATTGATAAGGCAATTGCATTGAAAAGAGAAGAATTTATTAAGCAAGGACTTATACAACCAAGAACTACTAATAAAGACGATGGAAATGTAGTTGAGGAATTAGAGCCTGAAGAAGAAGGTGATTTAGATGAGATTAATGGGTTACAGGGGCAGAGGGTTGTGGGTACTGAGTCTGATGATGATGATGTTAGTAAATTTGATGTGGGTACTAGTTCAAAGGGCAAAAAAGTTGATAATGGGTTGTCTTTGGATCCTTCTTTTGATTTGGATTTTGACAGTTATGGGAAAGTGAAGGCTAATATTGTTGAGCCAAAGTTTATGATGAGTTTGGCTGAGCTTTTAGATGAGAGCAAAGTAGTTCCTGTTTCAGTTGCTGGGGATTTGGAGGTGGAGATTACTGGAATTCAGCATGATTCGAGAATGATAAGTGCCGGTGATTTATTTGTTTGTTGTGTAGGGAGGAGAACTGATGGACATATGTTTTTGAGTGAGGCTGACAAGAGAGGAGCGGTAGCCGTTGTAGCTAGTAAGGAGATTGATATAGAAGAGACTTTGGGGTGTAAAGGTTTGGTAATTGTGGAGGATACAAATGCTATTTTGCCTGCATTGGCTGCTGCCTTTTATCGGTACCCATCAAAAGACATGGCTGTGATTGGGATATCTGGGACAAGTGGTGAAACTGCTACCGCATATTTGATTAAAGGGGTGTATGAGGCAATGGGATTGAGGACTGGACTGTTAAGCGAAGTTGCATATTATATTCATGGGGATAATAAGTTGGAATCACCTGCTGTTGGGCCGGATGCTGTTTTGGTTCAGAAGTTGATGGCTAAGATGCTACATAATGGGACTGAGGCTATTGTTATGGAGACGTCTTCTCATGGACCAGCTTTGGGAGGATGCAACGAGGTTGATTTTGATATTGCTGTTTTTACCAATTTAACAATGGATCACCAGGATTTTCAGGGGTCTGATGAGGAATATAGAGATGCCAAGGCTAAGTTGTTTGCTAGGATGGTTGATCCAGAAAGGCATAGGAAAATTGTTAACATTGATGACCCTAATGCTTCTTTTTTTACTGCCCAAGGGAATCCAGATGTTCCTGTTGTGACCTTTGCTATAGAGAATAAAAGTGCAGATGTGCATCCTTTGAAGTTTGAACTTTCCCTGTTTGAGACACAGGTTTTGGTTAATACACCCCATGGGATATTAGAGATTTCATCTGGTTTGCTTGGGAGGCATAATGTCTATAATATTCTAGCTGCTGTTGCTGTTGGGATTGCAGTCGGGGCACCATTGGAGGATATAGTCCAAGGGATTGAAGAGGTTGATGCTGTTCCTGGTAGGTGTGAGTTAATAGATGAAGAGCAGGCCTTTGGGGTGATAGTGGACCATGCTCGTACTCCAGAAGCCCTATCTAGGCTGCTTGATACAGTAAGGGAGCTAGGGCCTAGGAGGGTTATAACCGGTATGCTTCTGATGCTTCCTACTGGCTTGCATGATTTTTCCATTGGATGAATAATCAGTTCCATCTTAGTGCTCGCTAAAATGCAATTTTATTTTGAACATGACAACATATTTTTGGCCCCCTAATACAATCTTCTATTAGTGCTGAAAGAAAGCAATAAACTTGGTCAAATGTCATATATTTCAAAACTTTAACTAGGTAGAAATATGCCTACTTTTGTTGGAACAATTAGCAATGGTATTTGAAGCTCTGGATTTGTAATATGACTTGGGATAAGTGTTTTCCTACCGTCTTCTAGTAGTTGAATTCTTGAGTTAATCAACCCAAATGATTCAACATGTTATTGAGGTTTTAAAAGGTTTGTATATGTGTATTGGTCCAGTTACCGAATCCATACCTTACGATATTGTTTGTTTTATCCTTGATTTAGAAAGTATACTTATGTTCAGACTATTGATTCTAGAGAAAATTTCCCTTTGTTTTCACAAGTTTATTGGTGTTAATTTCTTTGGCATGGACAGATTTCTTAACAGAATATAATCATTTGTTCTTCTAGCCAATTTCATGCTTTCTATGTAGTTATTGGTTGTGCGGGTGAGGGAGAAAGAGGCAAGAGACCAATGATGACAAAAATTGCAACAGATAAAAGTGAGGTGACAATGTTAACATCAGACAATCCGAAGAGTGAAGATCCATGTATGTCCTTGGACCATATGGAGTAACTAAGTTTTCATTCTTGCAAAGCATATTACTAATTGTCTATCTTTGATCAGTGGACATCCTGGATGACATGTTGGCCGGTGTGGGAAGGACAATGGAGGATTATTTGAAGTATGGGGAGAATGATTACTATCCACCTCTTCCTAATGGTCATCGTCTATTTCTGCATGATATTAGACGAGTGGCTGTACGCTGTGCTGTTGCCATGGGGGAGGAAGGTGACATGGTTGTAAGTATTTAAGCCTGTGTTTCTATTCTTTTGTTGAAACATGATAGTGTTCTCATATTGCCTGAGAACTCAATTTACTATATTCAATTGTTGTTCCACGGTAATCACCCCCCATCTAAAACAGAGAAGCTCAGAAAAATTTCATCTAAGGAATAAAGTTGTGAATTCTTCTGATCCCATAGTTTCCCATTAATCTTGTTGCTGAACTTTATTTCTTTCTAGAACAATATAATCCATTTTCTATTTCAGGGTTGGGGGAACCTGGAGAGGCTAACATTACCACTAGCACTTGGCTTGTTCGTTATCACATTTCTTTGAAGGAATTCTCTTCTGTCTGAAAATTATTCTCTACATTGCAGGTGATTGCTGGTAAAGGCCATGAGACATATCAAATTGAAGGTGACAAAAAGGAGTTCTTTGATGATCGAGAGGAGTGCAGGGAAGCATTGCAGTACGTAGATGAGCTTCATCAAGCTGGGATAGACACAAGTGAATTTCCATGGCGGTGAGTTAGTTCGATGTTCGTTGAAATATAAATCAACCTGCATAAAAATCTTATTTGACAGAATCTTCTAAAGGATATGTTATGAACTGTTGTCTGTACCTTTGTAGCTCAGATTTTCTTCCATCTCTTGCCTCTGTTGTTGCAGGTTACCAGAGAGCCATTGATTTTTATCTACAAAAATCAGTATCCTGAGAGGTTATCCAGTGGCACGAAAAGATTATGAATTTCTGCTTCTAAAATGAAAGCAGATTGTTTAATCCATGTAAAGAAGAGTCGTAAGATTTTAGGCTCTGTTGAAGGCACTATCATATGCTTAAGAGGCAGTTGATCTAGAGTTTTTCCTTTTAAATAGGGGTTGTCTTGATGGTAAGATCTCCGCATTCCTTTCGGTAAAGTTTGGTAAAGCCGTAATGCAATGTAACCGAAATCACATTGCATTCAACGTAATTGCAATTGCATTGCATTACAGCAATACCCAACTGAGTATGGAAGTTCCGAAATCTGACCTTTTTTCTTTAATTTCTCCCTGAAGGTTCCTGGAGCTGCATCCTGTGTTAACTTTGAGGTGTTTATGGAGATAATATGATCCTTGAAAGGTATCACCGTCAATCCTTCAATTTTGTATTCTGTATGGACATGTGTGTAGCTGATTGTAACTCCACCAATGTAAAACATGTTATATTCTGCTTCCTTTAGGCAAAAATCAGGTTGTATATAGTATTTATTGAATTTCTTGCCATCAATCTGGATTCTGGCGTTACCTTGTATTTGACAGAGAAATTCTACTAATAGTATTTTTTTCCATTTCATGAGTCTTATTTTCTTTTTTCATGGAATATATAACGTGCCGGTGACGTGGCAAATGTATCATATAGTCAATTTAATTTTTTTTCCCCTTCAAAATTATGTCCTTTGATTGCCAGCAAAAGTTTACTAAAATAATAAAACCGTGATTAGAGTAGTAATTAATAAGGTATAATTTTTATTCTTTAATAATTTATTATTTATGAATGATTTGAATTAATACATAAATGCTAAAAATTTTAATTGTTGGTCCAAAAGTATCAGTAAATACAAAATTTACTAGAATGAGAAGCATCAGTTTCAGAATATCCTTTGTTTAAGTTTTTATATTCTTTTTACCTAAAGAGCTTAATTCCCAAGTCAAAAACAATAAGAATTTTGTTCTGCAATGTAAGAATTGTCTTCTATGTCAGCAATTATTAATAATAATACACTTGCTTTTTTTGAATTATTATGCAGTTAATGTTTTTCCTCTGCAAATGCATTTAATTAGTGTTTTTCTATTTTAAGTTGGATTTGTAGGGTTTTATTTCCACATTATTATGGGTTTTAATTTGATGAAAATTAGCTATATCTGATTTAAACATTCTATCCAAAGAACATAATTTCTTAACTTGGTATATAATCTTATCCCACCATAGAAACTATATAGCTGTATTTCTCATGCCATTTATAAGCAAAAAATCAATATTTTTCTTTCAAAAAAATGAAAGTTTATTGTTGTTAAATTCATTTAATTACATGCAATACCCATTAACCAGTACAGCCAAATTGCCATGAAATAGTAGTAATTTGGGGGAAAGATTAAAGATTTTAGAATTCATATTGAGTTTTTCAAATTAAGCATTTTTTTAGCTATAATGCAATATAATCACAATTACGATGTATGATTATATAATGTAAGAAAATAACGAGAATTCCAATTGAGTTTGTCAAATTAAGCGTTTTGATAAGCTATAATGCAATGTGATCGCAATTACGTGTCTTATGATCTCTAAAATCATAACATGTAACGAGGATTATCAAACATTAGGCAAGATTCTACAATTGGGTTTGTCAAATTAAGACACTAAAATCTTTAAAAATCTCTTAAAAAAAGACATTCTTTGGTGAAAAATTAAAAGCTCTAATTAATCCACCACCAAAGACCAGCTATAATATTAACAAAAAGACCCATAAACTCCTCTCTCTCTCCCTGTGCAGCGAACTTTTACTGACTCATTTCCAAAAACAGCAAAAAGGGAATAAAAACAGAAACACTAACACTCTCTCTGCAGATATTGCCTCATTATGTAGCAAGCAAGAACATATCTTTTATTTCCTTTTAGAGAGAGAAAGTAAAGACATAAATGCCTGTGAGAAAACAAAACAGTTTCAGGAAAGACATGCACTTTGGTGTTGGTCTTTGATGGGTAAAGGAATCATCCTGTTTGGTTGAACAAGAGAGTGTCTTCTTCCGTTGAAACCAGGTGAATTTTAGCTTATACTATATACCCATCTCTGTGAAAATAGAAAGAAAGAAAACCCATTTTTACTCAGTGATTGAAAGTTGCTGTTTTTACTCAACTTTTTTGTTCAATTCTTCGTTGCTCAATCCTTTCTTGTTGTTTTGATGATCATTCATATGGGTTTGGTTTTATTTTTTCCCTTGTTTTTATGTTATATATAAAAAAGTTTGTAACTTTGGGATGTTCTTGTCTTTAGAATCTCTGCAAAGTATTTATTTGAATCTTGGACTGTTTTATGCCCTTTTTTCTGTTATGAAAGCTTGTTCCATTTATTTAGTGTTCTAATGTCATTGAAAAGCTTTGGAGATTAAAGATTGATTCTTTTGTGGTGAGACTTTGCCAAAATGGGTCTAAATTTTAAAACTAGTTACTTAGTTCTTGTTCTTGTGTAAGTCAGATAGTACCCTTGATTATTGCTTTTTTTATTTTTTGTGATTTTGGGCTTTGATTTGTTAAAATCATGTCTTCGTTCTTGCAAATTTCTCAATGTGAATAGTCCAAAAGGAAAAAGAAATTTAGGACTTGCTATTCCATAACTGATTTTGGTCTTGCCTTATATTTGATTGGCCTTTGAAGAGGTTGCCAGAATATTATTCTATAACTGAAATAAGATGAATTCCAAGCCTGCACTTTTTGAATTCAAACAAACCACTGAAGTGAATATCTATGTTCTGATTGTTTCAGGGGAAGTTACTCATTTGCCATATTTTCTGATTTCTGCCATCTCTAAAATGGGAGATGAACTGAAATTCCAGCAACGGTGGGACTATAGAAGCCGCGAAGATGAGTTTGATTCTTCAAGCAATGATTCTAAATACAGTTTTGGTGGTAAGCCAGCTTATAAGAAGCGTAAACTTGCTTTGGTTCCTGTTGGTAATGATGAAACTAGTGAGGTTAGCCGATCTGGGAAGAAAGGCAAGAATGATCCTGCAATTTCGGTTAAAGTTGAACTTGGAATGGCTACAAAAGGGCAAAGAGGACAAAATAAAAGGGAAAATGTAGCTAAGAAAAGGATCAGCCGCAATCGGAAAGTGACCCCTCAAAAGAAAGGTAAAACTAATGTTGCAAATGAGAATGCTGCTTTGAATGATCTCAAAAACCATATGCATTCTTTGTTAGAAGAACTTAAAGTTACCAGAGAGAATCTACTGTCATGGATGAGGGAAGAAATGAAGAAACTGGTGGCAGAAGAGAAAGATTCCAAGTCGGAGAAGAAGAAAGATGGAATCTTTAAAGGAGATCCAGTCCAATTTCCGTATCAGAATAGTTCTGAAGAGAATGAACAGACTCAGTATGAAAACCTTTCCGGGAGGAACTTTCAACAAGTCCAACCTCAAAACAAGTTTGGGGAGTATGGTCAAATGCAAACCCAAAAAAAGTTCACAGAGAATTTTCATATGCAACACCTTATAAGCTTGGAGGAGAAAAATGGACTGATACCTCAGAAGAGCTATCAGGAAAATGTTCAATTGCAGAGTCAGAACAAGGTCCGATCCTGCACGAGAGCACGGAATCGTAATGCTGCTCCTTCTAAGAGGAACACTAAAAGCAAGAAACAGGTTGATTCTGACAATCATTCTCTGGCACACAAAGATCAGGTTGATTATAGCCGAGCTATAGTGCTCGTGCCACCGACTGAAGAGAACGGAGAAGAGAGATTGGCATTGCCCCACGAGTCAAATTCCAAGTCTTTTGTTTTAGACCAGAATGTGCAAGTGCAGCAAGAGAAGAAGAGCATTGTACTAGCCATAAGAGCTCGAAATGGCAATACTTCATCCCCATGGAAGTCTGCGAAAGGCAAAAAACCTGCCGGTTCTAGCAATCACATTCAACTACCAGATTATCAAGTTAATTACAGCCAAACTATTGGATCCTTAGCTTCAGCTGAGAAGGACAAAGGAGATAGGTCAGGGTTATCTATAGACACAAATTTCGTATCCGATTCCTTCAACCAGGGAGCTTCATCATCAATGTACTTAACATTACCAAGTGTTCTAACAAAAACCCATTTCCCAATTCATAGGCCTGATACTTCTTCCTCATTAAGCTATCTTCAACAATTAACTGCTCCGAATCAACCAGCCATTAGTTCAGAGAGATCAAACATGATATTCGGATCAAGTAGTCATCATCTTGGATACTTTCAGCCTGCAGAAGAAAGAAACAGAAACTATACTAAACTTAGCTCTAGAGATATCAGTTTCTTCAATCAGAACAATCCTTCCTCGACCTCTCTCGTGGGAAATGGCTTCACAGTTCCTCTGCAGACTGTAGGTAATGGTTTTAGCATTCCAAACCAATTTGACCTCGAAAATCTACCTCGAGAGAACAATAATACATTGGGTTTGACAATGAATGGAGGAGCCATAAGGTTTTCTGGTGGAAGCTATTCTTTACCAGATCCTTACATTTCCAACAACTTACATAGCCTTTCAAATTATATAGTTGATGGTAGACTAATGAAATATGAAGAAAGTTTTCGGTTCCCAAATAGATTCAACTGTTGAAACAGTCTATTTTTGTGTTCAAAACCCATGATTTCAAGGCCCTCTCTGCAAATTTTTGTTGAAAGTTTGGAATGTTCAACTACTCTTTGCTTCAAAACATCAAAAGAACATAATATGCCACAGAAAACACCCGAGAAGTTTCTTTTTGTCTAAGCTATGATTCGTTCTGGCATGATGGAGTTAGATAGTAAATGCTGTTTTTACTTATAAAATCTTGTTCATTATGCATCAAAAAATACCTGGAAGAGTTCTTTTTTCCTTTTTATTTTAGTTTTCCATTGATAATAGTTCTATAAAATTGATTGAAAATTTTTATCTTTTTCTATTTTCTGCATCTTCTTCCTCAGAAAATCTGCTCAGATGCTTCAGCTATGTGTCAGAATCCTAGCATATTTGTTTAGATAGTGGGAATATAATTTGTATCTTAACTTTTTCAAGTTTCATCCTATCCTACTTCTAATGAGAATCAAAGGTCTCATTATTTTGAAATTGGAAATCTTCAGTTATTATTCTTCTCCACTAAGAAAACATCAAATCTTAATATTAACATTAATCAAGAAACAAATATGTGTTTAAGCCATCATCGTACCCTTAAATATCTATCAATGTGCATGAACTTAATCGGATATATCCGCTCCAGGAATCGCGTCCAATCACTCTACTACTTTAAAGCAAATCTCTCTATCGAATTTCAACGGAATCAAAGGAGTATTAATCTTTGAATGAATTAAAATTCATTCTTAAGATAGTAGACCTTTAGATTTCAATTCTGCATAAATCCATAAATTATTTTTCAATCTTGCCCTCCATTAGAATCCTTGCAATTGGCTTATCAAGGTTTCTCCTAGGGTTGGCAGCGGGGCTGTTTTTCAAGGGTATCTACCCGACCAAATTCACTAAAAATTTATTAATATACTGCATAAATGAATTTGGGATGGATTTGGTATGTAATTTTACTACCCATCACGTATTTGGTACGGATTTGACTTTTCATAATTACAGGTATCTACGAAATTAAACATGTTTAATTTTTGTGGATTGGGACGGGTATCTGAAACCAACAATCTGTATAAAACATTTTAATAAGAAATAAAAACATTCAAGTTTGTTGAATTTTAATTAATTATGATTGTTGTTGTAATTTTTTTTTAAAAACTAATTGTTGTAATTTTACATAACTAGAAAATTGAAATTTTACTTGTAATCTTCAATTATTTATAATTTTAATATTTTTAAACATTTAAAATTTTATTAAATTGGTACCGTGAGTATGCGGATTTGGGACGGATTTGGTGAGATGTATAAAAAATTTCATGAAATTTTCGCAAATTTGAGATGAAAAATGCTAAATGAATTTGGAATGAATAGTAATTATTTTTCCGTGCCATTCCTAGTTTCTCCTTATGTCATCCAAATATTTTGATGGGGCTAAATGAGTCATTTCAAGCCATGGGCTTATTACCGCTGCCACATGCTTTGGTCGAATCCGCGTCAAAAGCATTTCATGTCCAAATCCAAACCATCTAAAAAAACCTATCAAATTACAAAGACACCCCATATTTTCTATAATATTATAAAATGGCCCTCTTCTTCTTCTTTTTCTTCTTCTCCTTTTGCAATAAGAGACTTAATCGTATGTGTCTATATTTATATTTTTGGAAATTTAGCTTAGATTTATTCAAAAAATGGACTGATCAAGTCAAAAGTTTTAATACTATATCTCGTGATTAAAACTAAAATTGCATGACCTGCTTGTTCATAATAAAATAAAATAAAATTGAGATTAAATATTAATAATGAAAAAAATATATCAATAATGAAATGACTTAACAGCATTTATTTTAAAATTTTCATATTTTTAAAAATATATCATCTATTTGGTACACCAGAAATGGATGTTTGTGGCGACAGGAAGCTGTCAATCTGGACAGGATTCGGTTAATGGCTGCTACGGTGATTCAAGAATGGAGACTTGCTCAACAAGAGAGAGTGGTATCAATATCTGGGGGAGCTGGTTGCAGTGGTGTGATTAAGTGGAGACGACCTGCGTTGGGGAAGCTTAAATGCAATGTAGATGCAAGTTTTCTTGGTCCACAGGAGCGAGTGGGGGGAGGCATGGTGATTCGGGATTTTAATGGCAATATGTTAGCAGCAAACTGTGTTAGTCTTCCATCAGTTTTGACGGCCATGGAAGCGGAAGCAATTACTTGCAGAGAAGCTCTCTCATGGATCAAAGAACTGGGGTATCAAGAGGTGATGATGGAGATGGATGCGAAAGCAGTGGTAGATCAAATAATTCGTCATTGGTTAATCGTACTTCTGTAGGTTATATAATTGATGATTGTAAATCTTTAGCAGCAGAAGTAGGAATTCTTTCTTTTAATTTTGTTAAACGGTCTGGGAATGAAGCCGCTCATACACTGGCTCGGGAGGCTTCTTCTACGACACCTGAGGGTGAATGGTTTACTGTTCCTCCTTTGTTTCTTCGCTCTGTATTACAGGCGGATTTACTTTAATGAATTATTTATTCATTCAAAAAAAAAGTCTGAACATATTAGACTCTGGACAATTTGATAAAGATAGGTTTGAAAAAGCGTCATTTCTTATTTAATTTCACTAACTCATTGCTTACATCAACTAATCAAAATTATTTTTACATAAACTCCACTCATCACAGTGCATCCATTTCGTGTACGCATGATTTCCAACCATAACCACAATATATATATATATATATATATATATATATAGTACCGTGACTATTACAGAAGAATTGGTAACCTTGACGTTTACAATCAAAATATTATTACAAATTTCCATATGCTCAAAAGAAGATTTTTTAACTAGAGTACACCATTCTCTTCAATAAAAAAAAAACTAGATTGCACATATCTCTATATATACTAGTTTTTCTTAGCGTGCGTTGCACGCGTTAGCTCGTTTTATATTCTCGTTATTAATATTATAGTTAATTTGATTAATTATTAAATAAAAATAATAAATTCTTATTTGAGTATCATTAATTTATTAATTAATATATGTTATGGTTAAAGGACTAATTAAAAAGATTAACAAACATTAAGGACTAAGATGTAAGTTTATTTTAATGTTTATCTTTTTCATTTCGTTCCTCTAAAGAAACTCTAGTCATGAACAGTCGCTGCCTTAACTAGCCGTTGCATTCTTAATCATTCTTGTTTTGAACATGTTCATCTTCTCTTACGGATACTTCACTGCTACTCCATGATTTATGTCAAAAACACAATGAAAACGACATGAAATCTCATTAGCAGCAAGATTCTTGACAGAAAACAACCAAAAACACATAAAAAATTCACTGTTTCTGAATTTTCAGACGATGGCTTCCGATGATCCGACATCTATTCTAAGAGTACCAGAAGAATATCGGTGCAAAGGGCTGTTGACCGATACCTTTGGTTTACCAGTTGGCTGCATTTGGCTGTGGCAGAGGCGCTAGTGTTCTTCCTCAATTTTCCAACCAACTACTTTAATTTCTAGATTTTCTTTTGTAATTCAAATTTAATAAATATTAAAAGAGGAGTATAAAAGTAAAACTCTAAAAAATATACTATTTATTTTTTGTGTCAATTACTAAAGAGAAATTTAAAAAATTGTTATTTGTTATAATTTTTCAATTTATTTGAGAATTTTGGTCCAATGCGCTCTCATATTCTCCAA
This sequence comes from Croton laevigatus, assembly GCA_949640765.1. Lineage (NCBI taxonomy): Eukaryota > Viridiplantae > Streptophyta > Magnoliopsida > Malpighiales > Euphorbiaceae > Croton > Croton laevigatus. The sequence goes on along the minus strand of CATIWJ010078783.1, from coordinate 19,840 downwards.
TTTTTCAAAATATGCATTAAGATCCTCAAATTTTGACACTATTACACTATGAGTCCTTTCATCCAATATTCTCAGTATTTTCCATTAGTCGAAATTCAATGAATTAAAATTTTTTAATGATCATTCTACAATAATAATTTCAAAAAGGAAATAAATTTTAAATAAATATATTTGGCTATCATCTATTATAGTTTATCAATTTAAAAACTTTTGGTTTAATCATTTGATTTCCATAATTGTTTTGAACTTCGAATTCAGCATAAAAATACATATATTTGTGATGAATTTTTATTTTCATTGTTAAATGATTTTCTAGAAACAAACATATTTCTATAAAGAAATATCAATTTCTGTAAATTATGTATAACTTACATTAAAAAGTACAATATAATGTAATAATATTGAAACTTAAAATTGGCTAATACGGAAGTTTAATTAACCCATTTGATTTATTTAATCTTGTTATTAATGCTATAGTTAATTTGATTAATTATATATTAATAATAATATTCACGTTAAATATTATTTTTATTTTAAAAATTCGTTCTTCAATTTTAATGTTTTTATCTATATTTTTAATTAGAATATAATTGTAGGCTTTTGTATACTGAATGTATGTTATGGCGGGTTGGGTATTTATAGTGGTTTGATGCACAATGTCTCTACAACGGACGATATGGTCTGGACACTACGAGTTTACTGTTGTGTCATGTCCACACAGGTAGCTATAGGAGATGCCACGTGTGTAGTTGATAATCTATCAATAGCAGGGTATGGCGTAGGTCGAGGTTGTTGGGTAGGAGGGGTCGAGATCTCCTTAAGTCCTGGTTTGTGGGAAAAGTCATTTTGAGGTCGCTTTGGGTGACGTCCCTGCTGGGCTGTGAGCGTCTGTCCCTTCTGGGCTTACGAGTCCAGCCATGGGTGCGGGTCTTCGGATGGGTAAGGATGCTTACAATAATATTAGTACTTACTCCTAATTAGGATACATTATTAATACTAATATTATTAGAATGGTTATTAATTATACATCAAGTCATAGCCTAGTGGCAAGTGTACTTATGACCTAGCTATCGGGGTTCAAATCCTCCAACTCCCAATTTCAAACAAGAATTGTTATTAATTAATTAAAATAATTGTTAATATAGAATTACACATTTAGGAGTAATTTCAGTGTGCCAATGAGCTACTAATTCGAAACTGATACAATAGTCATAAACTCATCCTAATTATATTGAACGCGAGTACGAATATTTAATTAACTTCAATGTGCCCATGGGCTACTATAATTCTTATTATAGTATAAAATTAGCCATAGTTGTTAGAATCTTATGATTCACGATTCATCGATTTTTCGAACTCGATTCCCACAATTAAACATTATCCTTGAAGAATAATGTGATGAACGGTTGATTAAGTATTTGCATAATAAGAATTATTTCCAATTAAAATGGGGGAAATCATGAATTTTAGACAAACAATTAGATTTTGATTGCGCCATCTTGCTTTAGATAGTAAATAATATGCTTTTTTAGAAAAAAAAAAAAAGTTGTATAGAGTGAAAGTTTCAAAGTGTGATTAGTCCTTACTAGTGCATAATGAAGACCTTTTATAGGAAGTTAGAGGTGGTGCCCCGAAAAACCAATGTCTAATAAGATTTATCAGGCCTCTTGAATTTCGGAGCCAAGAGGTCCCTAGATTTTCAGAGTCCAGTAGGCTAGCCAAGTAAGGAGGTCGAGGTAGCGAAGGCGACCTCTCCCCTAGCTCAGATGAAAACAACCACCCCCTGGATTAGGTAAAGGCCTCTTACCCCAGTACAGATGGAGGCGACCTTTTCATAGACCAAGTGTGGGGTGACCATACCCTTTGTAGGGTTTCAAACCTGGAGGAGACTTACAGATGTCCCCCCTCAGTCCAAGTCATTTTATGTCTTGGTAATCTTTAACTTAAGCAAGTCACCCCTTGGATTTGGTGACCATTGTCACTACTGAGTCTCAAGTTTTGAGCACTATAATGAGCATGTCGATTTAGGTACAAGGCAATGAGGTATGTTTACTAGTTTATCTGCTATATGAGTGGCCCCAGCACATGAAAGCAAGACGCACATGTGAGGATTGATATGATAAGGCCTTAACACATAAGAATTGGTTTAGGCAACCTCTTTTTAACAATAAACCAGTAACTATAAAGATACATACAGATGCCCCTTTTTAAGTGCAAAGTCATTCTATGTCTTGGCTATACTTCATACTAACAAGGTACAACAAGGAAATTCCTGAAATGTATTGTTAATATGCTTAGTAGAAAATGTAACGAAACCGTAACATTTATGATATAGTTTTTTTTTAGCGATCTCCAGGTCGCCCTTATTCAAACATAACACATGTTTTCACACTTAAAAAATTTTAATCCAATTAAATTGTTCATAGGCCATATTGATGAACGAATTATGGATATGTTAGATTAGGCTTATAGCTGAACTAGTTGTAAGCACTATTAAAAGGTGATTTTGGCTCTTGATGAGCAAGTTGTTCATAGGCGATCTCGTTGTACTTTGTAACACAACTTTACAAGACATAGGATTAGAGGTGTCAAAAGCTGATCCGACCTGCTAACCGACACGAACCTGACATGAAATTAGTGGGTTAGGGTTGAGTTTTTCAACCTGTTTAACTAAATGAGTCGACATAAACCTGACCTGAAATTAAATGGGTTAGGTTCAGGTTGAAAATTTCAACCCGAAAAATGACCTGTTTATAAATATGATGTGCTCATATTGAGGAGATATGTCTTCCTTGTAATATATATTCTGAAACGTTTTCCTATGGTTTGTTTGGTTGTGTATTTGCAATATAATCACTTGTTTTAAATTAGGCTTGAATATTGAAATCAGGTTACATGGGTTATGGTCAGCTTGAAATTAGCAGGTGTCGACCCGTTTGACCTATTTATTTAATAGATCAGGTTATGGTTAAGCTTTCTGACCTGTTTATTTAAACAGATTAGGTTAGGATAAGGGGTATTCAACCCGAACATGTTCGACATGAATACGAACCTGAGCCAACCAACCTATTTGACACCCCTACATAGGGTGTTTTGTCTACCATTATATTGACATAGTAAAGATTTCAGCTAAACCATATAAATCGCCTATTATAGCGATCTCCCCATAACACGTATACCACCATACATCGTCATACTTGAAAAAGCTTTGAGGTAACGCTGTGAAAAGTATGCTAACAATCTGACGAGCAATTCAATTTTAAAAGCAAAAGATAGTCAATACATGAGGAATAGATCACCTATAGGAGACAGAAATGTTGAGTTCAAACACATGAGGACCGAGGTTGCTTAAGGGTGGCATTTTTACAGCCTAAGCATTTGAAGATCGAGGTGGCTCAAGGATGAAATTTTTATAGCTTAAGCACTTGAGGACCGAGGTCACTCAAGGGTTTCATTTCTACAGTCTAAGCACTTGAGAACCGAGGTCACTCAAGAGCGGTATTTTTACGGCTTAAGCACTTGAGGACCGAGGTCACTCAAGAGTGGTATTTTTACAGCTTAAGCACTTAAGGACCGAAGTTGCTAAAGGGTGGCAATTTTAGGTTCTTTTACTATATTCAAAATTTCATGTTTAGTTTCTTGTTGAAAGTAGGAGATGAAAAAGTTTAATTTAGTCTTTTAAATTAGGGCATTTTTAGAAATTCATATGGATTTAACAATTTTTAAAGACACAAAGACTAAAGTGTCTAACGGTAACAAAACAGTCCGTCTCAACCTGTTCAACCTCACTCTAGAAAACAATCAATCTCCTTCAGCTCGAACGATTTTACCCTAAGCACCGCTATATGGTATTTAACAAGAAAGTTGCCACTACCAATCGATATCAAACGTTGGGAGTCGTGTTCGGCCAATTCAAATCCAAAAGGGCGGTGGAGGGATGGTGCAATTTCATAAGAACATTTTACCGTTCTTCAACCTATATAATTTCACACTTCTCGATTTCATAAGTGTTTTATTACTACTAAATAGTAGTAAAATAAGCATTTCTAAAAATGGTAAAAAAAATTAAAGAAATTACAAACGCCGTCGTTCAAGCTAGCTTCTGGAATGGTAGTCGGTAGATTCGTTGATGATTGCTTCTGTTCTTGCTTTAAAAAATAATAATTAATAATGAAAAAATCATTTACTGTCTCCCTGCAGATTCATTAGTTTTATACATTTGTTAATTATATATACAGTATATATAAAATAATGATAAAAATGTCATAGACAACAAGTCCTTGGCCTGCTTCTGTTTCTGTTCCGAATTTTGTTGCAGAGATAAAACGCGCACAGGAATTTCTCTACTTAAAAAGAGGGAAAGGGAAAGGGAAAGAAAGGAATCCATGGATTTCACCAACCTGTGCTTAGTTATCTTGATTTCGTTGGTCTGTTATCCTTCTACTGTCACAGCTGGTGATATAGTGCATGATGATTCAGCTCCCAAAAAACCTGGTTGCGAGAACGATTTTGTTTTGGTACAGTTTCAAATGCTGCTTTTTTAATTCTACCCTGTTCTTGTTTTTCTGAATTCTCAAATGGGTTTTGCTTATTTTTTCTTTTGATTGGTTTTTGTTTTGTTTGATGATGTTTGTTAACTTTTTTGCGCCTCTTTTTTGTTTTAATGGTTCTGGGTGATTTGAAACTAGTTCTTTGATCCTTCTTAAGTGGAAAGCTTTTTCCTTTTTACTACCATATATTTTCTGAAAATGTATAGTAATTAGTAAATCAAGTGATTAGTTGGTTCATTTTAAAAGCAATTTAAGGAACTATAATAAAGTTTTTTTAATTTTGTTTTGTTTTTATTTTTGTTATAATTGAGGTCTGCTTCATTTCCCCCTCTTTGGTTCTCTTTCTGGTTTTTAGATTATAATGTTGATTGTGCATTCTTTATGAGCTATACTTGTGGAAGGCATCTAGTAATATTTCTTCATACCATGCTTATAGTTTGGTAAGTTTGTTGGAGAGTTACATTGATTAGAGTCTGAATTAGTGAAGGTTATTTTGTATATAAATTGTGAACTTTGCCCTCATCTTTTGTTGGTAATATTTTTATTAGGTGAAAGTTCAAACTTGGGTCAATGGAGTAGAGGCTGCTGAATATGTTGGTGTAGGTGCTAGATTTGGTACTACCATTGTGTCGAAGGAGAAAAATGCTAATCAAACTCGTCTCACTCTTTCAGATCCTCGAGATTGCTGTACTGCACCCAAGAGAAAGGTTTTTTTCTTGTTGGACAACTTATATAAGTATACTAAATCAGTTTTATTTTGTGCTATGTAGGAACAAATGATAGATGTTGTTTGCTGAAGTCAGTATTCTGTTTTGGATTTATTAGTTTGACAGGGATGTCATCATGGTTGATCGAGGAAATTGTAAGTTCACGGTGAAAACAAATAATGCAGAAGCTGCCGGTGCTTCTGCTGTCCTTATAATAAATCACGAAAAAGGTAATGGCTGTTTTTCTTATTATTAGCGGATGCTGGGTGTGGGTGTTTTAAGCATTTCTCTTAAATATTGATGGCATGTTTAGAGATTAAACCCAATGTTGTTAACTGCAACTATTTTCAGTCTCCCTTTGGTTCTTTTTTATTTTTAAGTAATTATACTTTTTTATCTGTCAATAAGTCAATTTAAAGCCCGTTCTGCACATTATAACCTGGAAGATTTTGAATTACTGGTGACAGAATGTATGTAATTCACTGTCATTATTGCCATTGTTATTCATTTTTCTCGACATCTGTTGCTGCAGAGCTTTACAAGATGGTTTGCGACCCCGATGAAACTGATCTTGACATAAAAATACCTGCCGTTATGCTCCCACGAGATGCTGGTGCAAGCTTGGAAAAAGTGCTGTTAACTAATTCACGAGGTAAGATTTTTTACATTGTGCATACATGTGAGACAAAATGTAATTCTAGTCTTTCATGCAATCAAAAGTAAGAGCCTCTCTGCAGGCACATAAGCTTATTCTTATGCTTCCTTTTCACAATAAATCTGCCTTTTTGCCAGTTTCTGTCCAGCTGTACTCTCCACAGCGACCAGTAGTTGATATAGCCGAAGTATTTTTGTGGCTGATGGCAGTTGTTACCATCATATGTGCATCTTACTGGTCTGCATGGAGTACCCGGGAAGCAGTTATTGAACATGAGAAACTATTGAAGGTGATCTGTACCTTTTATTTGCAAACTACTGATCAACTCCATATCTTTTTCTTAGAAGTGGTGTTTTTATCTTATCTTTTCTGATTTACAAACTCCTTCTTCTTCATGTAGGATGCTGTGGATGAAATTCCAGAGACCAAGGTTGTTGGTGCTGGTAGTGCCGTAGATATTAACACATTGTCAGCTGTCCTTTTTGTTCTTGTTGCTTCATGCTTCTTGGTCATGCTTTATGAACTTATGTCATACTGGTTCATCGAGCTTTTGGTGGTTCTATTCTGCATAGGTGGTGTTGAGGTAAGAGGTTTTCCTTCCACTCTATAGTCACTTGATATGCATGGACAAGGCACAGATGCACAAACAGACACACACAACGCATACATCTTCCTCATTTTCGTTACTAATTGGGAAGTAGCCATACTTTCATTGTCATCTTGCTTCTTATTCTCAGAGGAGTTCGACTTCTATGGCCTTTATTCAACACTTCTTCCTTTTACTTTCTCTTGACAGTTAATATTAACACTCTGTTTTTGTGGTTCTGCAGGGCCTACAAACCTGCCTAGTTGCCTTGTTGTCAAGGTATCTTTCTTGATTTCTTCTTCTGATATGACTTTAGCATGAACTATCAGCCACATGTCTGTTTGAGTGTGAAGGCTTGAAATTATTCATGTATATACTTGCTTGCATGAGCTATACTTGCTCTCGTGGCCTTTATTGGAGGTTGAGTTGCTAATTTACTGAAGATGAAAGCAATCAGGAGCAGAACCATTAGCCATACTAGGATGGATCCAATGGGTCCTCAGATTTGACAAAAATCTGTTAGTAGTGAAGGATGACTAAGGTGTCGTTAAGTGGCTTTTTTTCCCTTTTCTCTTAGGTGGCTTCTGTTTAGGTATCTTATAGCTAGTTCGTTATTTCTAGTACTAGATCATGTCACCCTAAAAATTTGTTGTTGTGATACTAAGGGTCATTGATTTAGTTTCAAAATGTAGATATGTGGTTTTTTTTTTTGGAAGGAGAACATCATATGATCAGTTGGTCCAAATCATAGCATGTGAAATATAGCACCAAAGGAATACAATATCTAAACACATGAATATTTTGAAGGTGCAGGCGGGTAGTTTTTATATGCTTATAGACAAGATATATTTTTCATATTATGTTATAATGGTTGGGCTAGAGAGTACATCTGCTACAAATGTCAATTCTAGGAGCTGAAAAGAATTATTTGAATTGCTGCCAAGTCATCATAGAAATTATATGACTCACAATAATTCCCGCTATCCGCCCAAGAAAATTGATTTAGTTAATAGGATAAGGATTCAGTATAGTTGAATAGAATAGTATGATGATTATTGCTAGGTTCAACTGGCCTAGAATCTGATTTGGCAATGTCATAGTCCTCTCCCGCTACACCATGATTTTATTTATGGGGTGCATGAAACAGTGAGTAACTTGTTAAATATGTTAAAATCTGTTGACCTTTCTATTTATGTGTATGCTTGTTTGTTCTATTACCTGAATAAATATGTTAATTCATGGTTTTTTAACCAAGAGAATTGGCATTTTTTATGTTGGAAACTGAAGTTTCAGTATTTGTACAGGTGGTTCAAGCACGCAGGAGAGTCATACGTTAAAATACCCTTCTTTGGACCTCTCTCATACCTAACATTAGCTGTTTCTCCATTCTGCATTGCATTTGCTGTTATCTGGGCTGTCTATCGTAATGTCTCCTTTGCTTGGATAGGCCAAGATATACTAGTAAGGATACAGTTCATCATTTCACTTAGTTATGAATGATTCTCTATATTTAGCTGAGATTTCTGAGGCGGTGGCTTCATTGGCCATCTCCTTGATGGATTGGCCGTTTAGCTACTTATCATGGAATTTTTTTTTTTTTCACTGAACACGTTTCTTTCTGCTTGATTGTCTTTTTTCACTCTTTTACAGTGACACTTAAAATTAAATGGATGTGGATATCATGAATCATATATTTTTCTTCATCTTTTTTATGGGTGAAAAGTCTCCTGTAGAACTGACATCAGGCAACTGTAATCTTTTTCCTTTCAGGGAATTGCTTTGATAATAACAGTCCTGCAAATTGTCCATGTACCTAACCTCAAGGTAATATATTGCTTATTGCTCATGCTGACTGTTCCCCAGTTTTCCTTGATAAATTGTCCCTTGTGAAATTGCTAGTTTGTGAATATGACTATGTTATAAAATGCAAGGGATTATTATGGGTGTGTTTAAGTATGCATAGCCCTTAAACATCTCACATTTGCTCTCCCTCGAGCACTCCAAAATGAGAAATGCAATATTACTGGCAAAGACCAAACATCATTTTCAATTATTGTGCAAAAATCAAGATTCCATTTACAAATAACTAATGGTTAATTCTCACAAATCACTAATGCTAAACTATCAAACTATAGTTTTTATGCATATAAAATTCTTATCAGCTGGATTTTTTTTCAAATTAATTGCTACTAGTTATTGTACATGGGCCAACAGTGAAAACATGCTGAATGAGAAAAAATGAAACAAGAAGCAGGCTTTTGTTTTTTTTGTTTTAGCTATACTGTCATTCGTAATAATTGCCAGTCTTGCAGATAAAGGAGAGAGGGCGTGAATATGATTATGGGTTAGTTCTTTTAGTATTATTTGACTCTGAAACTTTGTCTTCTAACACTGAACAATGAAGTTTCTGGAATTAGAAATAAGGAACCAGAACTTCTATCGATCCATGGTTAAATTCCTTACTTGGAGTTGTAGATTTGAGATTTGACTTGAGAAAAATGTTAAAATTAGAAGTCTATGATATGGATTGTGAAAAGCTGAATTTCAAAGTTCAAATTTATGATTAATAGCCTTTTTATTTTTGTTTCGTACCCTCTACAGCAAGCAAATATTTCCTTTGAATTAATGGTTTTTGTTAAGCCCCATTCCATGTTATTCTTATTTCAGGTGGGCACAGTTCTTCTCAGCTGTGCATTCTTATATGACATCTTTTGGGTGTTTATTTCTAAGAAACTTTTCAAAGAAAGTGTCATGATTGTGGTTAGTATTCCCATTAATTTCACAATCTATCACTAGCAATTTGGTTTTATGACTTTTAACTATTACGGTGCAAAAAAAACTCCGATCAATCGCATTTATCTTCCCATAGGTGGCTCGTGGTGATAGAAGCGGAGAGGATGGTATCCCCATGCTGTTAAAGATCCCACGCATGTTTGATCCTTGGGGTGGTTACAGCATCATAGGATTCGGTGACATTCTTTTGCCCGGATTGCTGATAGCATTTTCACTTAGGTTTGAACTTTTACTCCTAATGTCATTTTTTTTTTCATCTGCTATTTCTTCTCTTAAAATTGCATTTTCATGTAACCTATCATTCTGGAGTTCGGTTTGAAGAAAATACAATTATGTTAGCATTTTAAACAAGAGGTAGACCAGTTTTTGTCATCCGCCAACTTTTGTATGCTAAATGTAATTGGTTATCCTTGCAGATATGATTGGCTAGCAAATAAGAGTCTTCGAGCTGGATATTTCTTGTGGGCTATGATTGCTTATGGATTAGGTATGGATTTCAAACTAATCTCCTTCCTTTATTTTTGGGAGGCATAGGCAATTTGGCATACGGTTCAGTATTTCTCTGAAAATTTGTTCTCTCTTCTTAATTCTGAAATCTACTTCAGGTCTTCTCATAACATATGTGGCACTAAATTTGATGGACGGGCATGGTCAACCGGCACTTCTCTACATTGTCCCATTCACTCTTGGTAATTCTTTTCACCAAAATCAATACGAACAAACAATTTATAACCATAAACTGACCTTTTAGTACCTACATTCATCCAATCTAAGAATAAAATTGTGCGTCTATGCAGGAACCTTCTTGACATTGGGAAAGAAAAGAGGAGACCTTAAGGAATTATGGACGCGAGGAGAACCCGAAAGACCCTGCCCCCATATCCATGATGAACGTTCACAAGAACTGAACATCGAGAAGTAAGTCTTTTTTTTTTCTTGTAAATTATCTGTAGTGTGATTAGTGATTTGCTGTTAAGCTGGTTAAACCTTAAAAACCAGCTTTGGAGCATTGACATAACATGGAAATTGTCTGTATGATTTAGAATCATAATTAATGCCCTTTAGGATTAACCTTTGGGCTTATTTTATTGTCAATTAATTAGCATTTAAGCATAGTGATGATGAACCATAATAGTATACGTATCTAGGAAATTTTGAGTGTGCGTGTGTTTTTTTTTTTTGGGTTTTTCCAATTTTGGTGGCTTCTTGTTTTATTTATATTTTTTTCTTTTTCTACTGAGATTATATTTAACGGTTAAAGTGAATTGTAATAATGTCTTAAATGCTTCCTTTGCCCTTTATTTAAACTTGTGCCCTAACTTGTTTTTAAATTCAAATAAAGAGGGAGGCATTGTTTGGAAGTTTCATAAAAGTCTGATGTAAGTATATGAACATATATCATAATCTTGTAATGAAAGCAATCCTTGATAGCAACCTTTGCATTTAATTCAAGAAGTTAATTTTTTAAAATTAAACACTATATTTTCTTTTGGAATTACTAGAAAGGTAGTTGTCATATTTTAATTTTTAGTTGATTTTTATTGGTATAATAATTCACACTTTTTTAAGAAAATATTATGTTTGTTTGGAGAGGTTTCGTACAGCCAATCCAACTTGTTTGAGACTAAGGCTTGCTGTTTCTTATATATCACTTAAAACTTCTCAATTGAAATTTAATTAATATTAATTACTAGTATCATTTTTTTTAAGGGTATAGTTAGAAAGGTGAATAATGTTTAAAAATAATTATAAAAATAAGTATTATTTTGGGACATTCCAAAAAAAAGGTGAGACTATAATTTTGAAACAGAGGAAGTAGTATTTTATTAAAAATTATGGTGAATATTAAATAGGATAGTAAGGATAAAAATGTATAAAAATAAAAAAATTGTTAATTGCATTAATATATCTTAGAAATAGAGAGAAATTAATTGTCAATTTTTAAGGAAAATGAAGTATTTCTAACATATTTTTTTTCTCAGACTAGAAGTAAATGTCTTTTTTGACAAGTTTTTTTTTATCCACAATATCATAGTATTATCTTTTATGAAATTGCAGAATAATTTTTTTTTTTTTTTTGAGTTTAGTGAAATTGCAGAATTCATTATTTTTATTATAGGGGAAAAATATTTTGTCCCTATTTTTTTAAAAATCGAACTAATTTGTTTTTTATTTTTGTCTCATGTTTATATTGTCTTATCATTCCGTTGAATAAATAGTGACGAAAATTAATAAGTTATATTTCATTTGAATTGTTTATTTGTTCTGATTACAAACGTAATATTAGTTTTGATCTAAATAACATCTATTTGTTGAAAAAGTTAAACAACTGTTTAATGATTCAATCAATCAATTTTTGTAGCTTTTTCAGCAAATGTATTGTGGTAGTAATCAGAATAAAGAAATGCTTTAGATGAGACATGATTTATTAATTTTGTCATCATTTAACTAACGGAAAGACAAAAAAGTATAATTTTTCTAAAACATGAGACAAAACAGACTATTATTATGTAAAACATGGTTCAATTTCAGAAAATAATAAGGAAAATAAAATGATGGTTTTATTGGGGTATTTAAGAGAGTTGAAATAGGCTATTTTCCTTTTTTTTTTAAAAAAGGGGGCTATAAACCTTTTTTTTTTCCTGATCAGAGAACATTATGTAACCATTTAAAATTGCAAATTCGATGTTTTTTTTCTTAAACTTTTTTATTATTGGATTTGAAGATGCTGCTAATGGTAACAATTTATAATTGAGAGGTTTAAACCTAAGCTTTTTAATTATTAACGTTGACTCTTTAATTACTAAACAACTTGCACTAATAATTAACCAAAATTACTAACCAAACAAATTTTCTTTAATCGTACTTTTAATTGATTGCAACAAATCATTTAAACTGCCTGTAAAAGAATACCTTTTTTTAATATTCTGCAAATTGATTTAAGGAATGTACAAATACAAAATACAGCAAGACAATATTATGATTTGGCCATCAATTTATTGCCATAGCCACTTCATAATATTCCCTTTTAAAGATCCCAATTTTCTGTTGTATCCTCCTTGTTTTTGTGGGTATAACTAAAAATATCCGTTGAATCAGGAAACATTACCTATTCCAGCCTATTAAAATTGCATTTCCCTCGTTATGAGGTTATATTATACTAATTCAGTCAAAGAATGTCTACTAAAATCAAATATTTGAAATGAGTGGTTTAACACTCTTATTACTTATGTAAGAGATCGAAAGTTTAATAATTGTGAACGAATAAAATACTACTTGATGAGACCACTTGTAGTGGACTGACCAGTACAAGTGGGATTAGATCTATCCCAATGGAATAAGGACATATGTGGTTTAATTTGATTTGGGGGATCAAGCTTGATCTTGCATTTTTCTTGCAAATTTAATGTAATTTTGAATTTAAATTTAATTATAACATTATAGTGTATTATACTAATTGCAGTTTTATTAGTGTTTGATTGGATTTATGTCATAACTAAAATCAGAATTAAATTGAGAAAAATTATCGTAAAAGAGTTATTTATAATGATACTTGAGTTTCAATTGATATGGATTCGAGTACTCCAAAACTTACACAAAGACTAACATTATATTTTATATTGCATGAACTTGAATTTTTTTTTTTCTTTTTCAAAACATAGGCATGAACTTGAATTTAAGATATCATAAAAGTATAATCTCTCATCGTTGATAAAATTACAAATAAAAATATAGCAAAAGGTAGAGTGTTTAGTGCATAATACTATGAACAATTGATCATGAATTCAATTTATCATCTTGACATTTATAAACAACATATGACTTGTATTATCTCTTAAATACATTACATTACATCTTACGAGACTTATATATATATAAACAAGGGTAAAAGCTCTTGATTATAGGGTTCACTTATGCATACTTTTTTGGGACAGTAGTTGTTAGTATGTGGGAAGTGGGTTGGAAATGAGGGGGGCCATAGAGGAGGAGGCTGGCAAGAGGAAGTGGGGCAAAGGGAGCATGTGAGGGTATCTCATGAATATGAGTTGTCTAGCATTAACATCGTTCAGCTTACTCCCTTTTTTTCATATAAAGCTAAACAATAAGACCACATTTCTATGTGGAGGATTACTCTTCATAGTATATAGTATTTAAAAAAAAGGGAAAATCGTTTATGTGGTCCCATCTAAACAATTATTTTTTTTAGGTCATGCAAAATAATTATTAAGATTTTGGATAATCTTTTATTGATATTCATGTTGTTGCTTGTTATTCAAGTTGGTTATGGGGATCCATGAGATTCTACGACTACATAGAGTTGCCAAAACAAAAAAACATGTTTTTGCAACGGAATAATTTTAAGATTTGGCATATAGTAGGATTCAGTAAAAATTGATTTAAATTGATTTACCGTTTGAAATGGGGAAAAAAAAAAGATACTCAAAATATAACTGATGGAGTAACATTTTAAATAGTTAAAACGTAAAATAGATACTTATAACAAATTCATCTCAAGTCTTTTAAGTAAAAAAAAAAAACTTTGCTAATAACATGTCATCTTTTTCCTAATTATGCTACGTGTAAGTTTCGCATAAGGCCACAGAAGGATATCATAGTAATTGCTCATCTTTTGAACGGTTTTATTACATGAAGTCGTTAACATTACCCCGTGCGCTTTTATTAAAAGGACGTCACTTTCGTAACGGTCAGTTAATCTTGACCATTCGATTCTTTTGTTTTCATTTCCTACTTTATAAATTTGTGGTTGTGACGCCACTTACTGTAGCTTTAACTTTTTAAATGAAAAATCCGCTTTACATTTTTTGTTAGTGTAGTTAAATGACTGGAATACCCTTCCTTTTAAGGAAAGTACGTTTAACATTTTTTTTTTTTAACAGAGATAAAGTACGTTTAACATTAATTCCAAGGCAGGAAAATGTTTACATCAGAAAGTGAGTTTGGAGTGTTGGAATAAATGAGTAACGTAAAGTAAGAAAATGAATATTTTTAAGCAATATAATATATTAATCTTTCAATTACTATAAAAAAAAATTCTAATATTGGAAAATGAAATAAATTTATAATTTTTTAATCATAATTATATTGATTTAAAGAATTTTCAATTAATTATACTGGATTCCAACATGGGACCATATTATATTTTCATGTAGTTAAGGTTAATAAAATTACAAATATGAATAGATTTTTTTTTTCACAATGATTCAAGGAAAATTTTCACGTTTAAAGAATTCAGAATTGGAAGTCAAGAGAGAATAATTTTGCTTGTTTAACTATAATTTATTGGTATTTTTCATTTTATGAAATAAAATTATAGAAATAACATCTAAAATGTGCAATATTCAAAGTTTTAGTTATTAATTTATAAATTAATAACCTTGTCCATAATTTTGCCGATCAGCTTTAAATTTAAACTTTATTTTATGGATAAATACTGTTTATAATTTATTTAAATTAATATGAAGTAATACAAGATGTATGGAAAAAAAAAATTTATAATAAATTTAGTGAAGGGCTTAAAAAATTAATTTTGTTTAGCCCTAACATCCATTGTTTTATCCTAGTTGGATGAATGATGAGGCAGTATTAAACAAAGTAAAAAGAAAATTTAAAAATTAGAAAGTTGTAGAGACAAAGAAAAAGGTAGTATTGGATAAGAACAAGGGACAAACCACCAACCAAAACCTGTCAACAATCCTCTGTTCTTTCCAGAACTATCCTTTTACTCTCTACTCACTTCCTTCATATTCTTCTAATAATAATCCATAGTTTCTTAGCGTGTTTTAATGGAGTTATTTATATTATTAAAATTGATACTTGAAATTTTCTACCTATGTGCTTATTAGTGAATGTACATTTTGTTCATGACAACAATTATATTTGTGTTAAATTCATCATTATTTTTCTTATACATGTATTTTAAAAAAAAAAAAATTCAAATATGACAATATAATTAAAACCATAACATATATGCAGTTTAGGTATTTGGATTTTCTAATTGTTGATTAATATTTATTCACAAAAAAAATCTTAATTATGATAAAGTAATTTGACATCTAATGTAAATTTATAGCATTATGGTTCAGAATGATTGTTGATATAATTATTTATAATTTAAAGATCATTGGAGTGGAGTGGATACTAAGTATAGTTTTTTCAAAGATTAATTTAAAAGAAAGTGATTTAGAATGCTTAAGCAATACCCTACAAATTAAAAAAAAAAAAGAATAATGACAATGTACAATAATCATTGTCGTGAGAATAAAATGAATTAAACTTTAAAAAAAAAAAAGGACAATCAATTTTCTATTTGTACAAAAAATGAATTAATGGAACTAAAAACCATCTATAAAATCAGGTTTGTGTATCTTGACAAGCTCCACCGCTTAGTTTGCTTTTTCAGAGTGTTCTTTGGCTTCTTTTTCTTCTTCTTCTTTACCAAGAGAGGATCAAATCAAACTCAAAAACCCAATTTCTCTTTCTTCTTCTAGTGAGAGAGAAAGAAAAACCCTTCAATGGAGGGCAAGGAAGAAGATGTTAGACTTGGAGCTAACAAATTTACAGAGAGACAACCCATAGGAACATCAGCTCAAACAGACAAAGACTACAAGGAACCTCCACCAGCTCCATTGTTTGAGCCTGGTGAGCTTTCTTCATGGTCTTTTTACAGAGCTGGAATTGCAGAGTTCATTGCAACTTTCTTGTTCCTCTACATCACTGTTCTTACTGTTATGGGTGTCTCTAAGAATAAGAACAAATGTGCTACTGTGGGTGTCCAAGGAATTGCTTGGGCTTTCGGTGGTATGATTTTTGCTCTTGTCTACTGTACCGCCGGTATCTCAGGTAAAATTTTACTTCCTTTTTTCAGTTTTTTGAGCTGAAATTATGACGGGGTCTCTTGGATTTGTGTTTTTATTTGTAAAGTTGCCATCTTTCAATTTTCTAGTTAGTTATTATTTATAAGTTGGGTGTACTTCAGGTGAAATCTAAAACGGTTCTTTCTTACCTCTTTTGCTGTTTTTGAGCTGAATTAAGGGTGGTTTTTCCTGGTTTGCATTTTTAGTTTAAAGTTGCTATCTTTTCCATATGGTTTGGTTTTTTTAAGCTACTGTAACTTGTAATTTTCCTATAACTTCCATAGATCAAGCAATATATTGTGTTCTTTATCTCTTAGTAGATTTTGAGCTATAAAATTTGATGGGTTCTTGGATTTTGCATGTTTACAAGTAAAAGTAGCCACCTTTTTATTCTACTACTGATTTTTATGGAAATTTTTTTTGATGTTCAAAATTCCATATTGAAGAACCATAGTGACCAGATCTGTATCTTTTTGTGCAAAAAACAGGAGGACACATTAACCCAGCAGTGACCTTTGGTTTGTTCTTGGCAAGGAAGCTGTCTCTTACAAGGGCTGTGTTCTATATAATTATGCAATGCCTTGGAGCCATTTGTGGTGCTGGTGTGGTGAAAGGTTTTGAGGGTAAGCGTACTTACCAGACCTTGGGTGGCGGAGCTAATGTTGTGGCCTCTGGCTACACCAAGGGTGATGGTCTTGGTGCTGAGATTGTTGGTACCTTTATTCTTGTCTACACCGTATTCTCTGCCACTGATGCTAAGAGAAATGCCAGAGACTCACATGTTCCTGTAAGATTCCCCCCCACCAATTTTTAGCTTTTGCTTCTTGTTCTTTTGCTTGGATTGCTGTGAATTTTAAAAGTAAAACTAGAAAAGAAAAGTAGGTTTATTGTATTTTTTTTTCCCCTGCTAATGAAGCTCTAGTAGCGTATTTTTGGTTGAGTGGTTTCTTTGGAATTTGGCTCCACATGAGTTCTGTTAGAAGTTTGTTAGGCAGGGTTCCTTGTGTTACTTGAAACATTTAAGGCATCTTTTGATATGCTGTAATGCAATGTAATTGCGATTATGTTCATTGTCATGTTACGAAGAATTACATTGCACTACGTCTTACCAAACCTTGAGCAAAAAGATTAAACTATCAATAGAAACTAAGATTTGGATTTGTTCTGACTGGAGCTTTCTTTCTTGAATCCTGTTGCAGATTTTGGCTCCTCTTCCTATTGGGTTTGCAGTGTTCTTGGTTCACTTGGCCACCATCCCCATTACCGGAACTGGCATTAACCCAGCTAGGAGTCTCGGAGCTGCTATCATCTTCAACAAAGACCACGCCTGGGATGACCACGTAAGTAGTTCAATTCTGACTTACATTACAATTTTGCCACTTCCACCATGGATAAAACTAAAATTTCATCTAACACTTCTCCTTTTTTATGTTTGGTTTTGCAGTGGATTTTCTGGGTTGGACCCTTCATTGGAGCTGCCCTTGCTGCCGTGTACCACCAGATAGTCATTAGAGCCATTCCTTTCAAGAGCAGCAACAGGGTTTAAATGCTGCTTCTTTGAGTTTCATTTCATCATCACTTCTCTAATTTAGTGTTTCTGTTGTGTATTTCTGTTTCATTTCATTTTCCTCTCTTCCCCCGACTACTTCCAGTATTGAGAGATAATTAATGTTAATTATGTGTGTAAATTATCTAGTAATGGTGATGTATTAATTAAGTTTGTGACATCATATTGAATGGAGAAATTCTTTTGAATTATCGTTTATTCTGCTTATTTTTTACTTTAATTAAGCAAATTCTTGTTTTACATTATTATGTCTATTTAGTGCACTAATGAGAATGACCTAGTGTGAAGTGTGTTAGAAAGTCTTTGTTTTGATTGGAACCTCTCACCATTTAACTTCACATAGGATTCAACTTCAAGACTCAATTATCATTTTTTAGGTGAGAGTTCTGGTTGACGAGCACCATTGAGGATTGCTCTCGAAGCAACTAATACTTTCTTCAAACATGATTAACCATAATAATTGTTGGAACCCACTGCTTACTTAGGTTCTACCAATATAAATATAGTAAACAATGATTAAACTATATTAGTATATACTTTTTTTTTAGGACAAAGGCTTGTGTAGTACTATATACTATAGAGTTTGTTAAAAAGTACAATCTTGAACTATATACTATATACCTTGAATCTCAAATCTTAAATTTAGTTTTGATTATACTTCATATACAGAATTTTCAAAAAAAAAAAAAAAATACAGAATAAATCTTCTATATATGGTCAAATTTTAAAAATTAATTGATTATGTGGTCTAGAAAATTTAGTCTTAATTTCAAAAATGATTCAGTTGTATAATATGATTAAGGGTAAATAATTTTTTTTGAAATGTTAAGGATAAATAAATTAATTAGGTAAAGACTAATTTAAAAATTAAATTTTGACAGTTTTATGTTTTTATGGGCGAACAAGTATTTTATTCCATTAAAAGAAAAAACACTTTTCTAAAACTATTGCTTGACAATGAATGGTAAAACAATTAAAGCGACTTCAGACTATTAACTTTCTAATTCTTTTGTTTTTAGGGCTAAAAATTTTAATCCTTATGGTGTATTTGTAGATCTACTATGACTATTTAAAAGTTACAATTTTCTTTAAAGAAAAAAAGTATAATTTTAAAGGAGTTGAGGGCCAGAATAACGGTTAGTGCGCTTACGAGTTCGAATTTTGTGAGGGTCACCTTTAATTTGTGTTGCCATAGATTAATTAATGCATTGAAATAATATATATATATATATATATATATATATATATATATATATAATTTCAAAATGTAAATTATCAATATTTTGGAAGTTTCCTTCAAAAGAGGAAAAAAAGAAAAGGACCCTCATTTATTACTATGCTTGGAACTAGGAAGGGGATAACACATAATCAATGCTGCGTGTACAATATATTCTAGTTTTTGTTTTACCCGGAATGATTGTTACTGGCTTGAAGGCAAACAACCCAACTTCTTTGAGCTGAATTTTGCTTTTGAAGAATATCCAGAAACGATTTGTAGTTAAAAATCTGAATATGTGGATTTTTGGGTGGAAAGGTGCATCTGGGTTCTCTGCCAATTCCACAGCTGAGCAAGTTACAGAAGGGATTGATGGAACTGGTCTCACCGCTATTGTAACAGGTTAGGTTTTTTGCCTCACTATTTTCCCCAAAATGAATTATCTAGGTGATTTTTTGATAGGTTTAAGGTTGTCTATTTTTGTAACAAAAAAAAAAAGGGTTGTCTATTTTGGTTATTATTACTGGGTTTTGTTGTCTGTCAATGTTACAACATAAAACATTTATTGATTATACTGAGATAGACAAGTCAACTACCGGCCTATATTTGGTTTCTGGGTTATATTTTCTTTTGTATGATTGTTGCAGAATATGGCTATTAGCTCAAGACCTTGTAGGTTTGATCAAATAAACCAATTGTTATTTTTAAGGAAGCTGTAGAGGGTTTTGGTTTCTAGCAGCTTAGGCTAGGCTGTTAATTATTTTTAGCCTAATTTCAGGAGCATCAAGCGGTATTGGTGTGGAGACAGCACGCGTTCTTGCATTGCGTGGTGTTCATGTGGTTATGGCAGTAAGGAATGTGGATGCTGGTAGGAATGTCAAAGAAACAATA
>CATIWJ010078780.1:0-24798 GCA_949640765.1 Croton laevigatus | reverse complement strand
GAAAATTGAAAAGTGGATCTCTATTTTCAATTTCTGATTTACATCTTGATTATCATCGGATCATATTGAGCATTTGATGGATTTTCCCATTTGAATTTTGTTTTGGCAGTGGTGGAGATGCGATGGCAGCGACAATGGTGGGAGGAGAACGGTGGAAGAGCAGATGGGCTGGTCGGCCAAGTAGGTTTCCTAGGTTGAATATGCAAATTTTCAGAATAGTCCCTTCTTTTGTTGAGTTTTTTAAAAAGTGTCCGTAAAATTACATTTTAGTCCTTCTACTGTTATTTTAACAGAAAAAACTGACATAAGGGTATTTTTGTTAACGGAATGAAAACTCAGGGATATTTGTGTCCGAAAAAAAATAATGAGGGAGATTTTTGTCGAATAGTCATAAACATAGGGACTTTTTTGTAAATATCCCATGAAACTTTCAAAATATGCATAAATCCGTTCCATAATCAACACTAAAAAAATGTTGTTTAATTAATGTACGATAATAAAATAATCTTATCTTAGTTTAAAAATTGAATCAACTCATAATTAAAGTTTAACATGGTGCCAATCATTAATAAGTGTCAATTTTTTTCTGAAAAAGCAAACTCGATTTCATTCATATCTTGAGATAAGACAAAGTTTCAATATTAACATGGTGACATAGTATTATTAAGTGTATATTTTAAATATATAAATATAATATCAAAATAAAGTGATGTATATTTTAAACGGTAATAATGACAGAGCAGTTATACTAAAATAGAGTGATAAAATGGTAATTATAACCGAACATTAGTGACTAAATAGTAATTTTTCCTTTTGTTTATTCAAGAATTTTGTATTTATTGATTGATTGTAGAATTATGGTCTGGTATGCTATTATTATATTGTTATTAAAGATAGGATTAAATTCCAATATATTCTGTTATTTATATTTTTTTCATTTGAAATAGGAATATCGACTATATTATATTTAATTTGTCAATAAAAAAATATTTAGTAAACAAATATAAAATATAAATATTAGTCAATTTAGTTTAGTGCAAGCAACTTTTTATAAACGACAACGTATAACGGCAAAGAACTATTGCTCAAGACGACGCTGTTTTGGAAGATTAGATTGGACGATCGGACCAGAGTAAAAGTTTAAAAACTCGCATACGAAAACGAAAATTTCAAATTCCCGCTAAAGTAGTGAATCCGATTGGCTACTTAACCATTGCACTAGGATCGCGATCCGCGTGAACTACTTATATTGATGTACAACCGTGGATTGGATAGTAATCCAACGGTTAATCTTAACGCAACCAAAACTCACAAAGAAAAGCTCTCATTTGCTCATTTCCCTCTCGCTACTATAAATATTCATCGAAATGACATTCTCAGCATCACGTTTCAAAAACAATCCTATTCTTTCTTCAGAAATTTTGAAATCTCTTTCATTTTCTAGTTCTCAAATGGCTCGTACCAAGCAAACAGCAAGGAAATCGACAGGAGGAAAGGCTCCAAGGAAACAGCTAGCTACAAAAGCTGCAAGGAAATCAGCTCCGGCAACCGGAGGAGTGAAGAAGCCTCACCGTTTCAGGCCAGGAACTGTGGCTCTGAGAGAAATCAGGAAGTATCAAAAGAGTACTGAACTTTTGATCCGAAAACTTCCATTCCAAAGGCTGGTAAGAGAAATCGCTCAGGATTTTAAAACCGATCTCAGGTTTCAAAGCAGTGCTGTTGCTGCTCTTCAAGAGGCAGCTGAGGCTTATTTGGTAGGGCTTTTTGAGGATACAAATCTCTGCGCTATTCATGCTAAGAGAGTTACCATTATGCCAAAGGATATTCAATTGGCTCGCAGGATTAGAGGCGAGAGAGCTTAATCTTACTGTTTTAGATCTGTTTGATTTAGATCACTGTGTAGGTGTAAGTTGTTTGCATTTTGTTTTTCTGGATGTCATGTAAATCTTTCGGGATTAAATTTGAAAGTTCCAAATTTGCTTTTTATTCGATTGTTCATGTCGTTGATTTTCTGTTTGGATGCATTTGTTGATGTTTATTGGAACGACAGTTCATTTAGTTGAAACGACACGTCGTTTTTAACTAAATGCCAAAAATCTTATTCATTATTCTTAACTCCAGCTATTTTTAGACCCATTTAGCCAGCGAATCCACCGTGACCCGCCAAAAGAAACATGGATGCGTATAATATTGCTCATTCGCATCCCGCGCAATTTATCATCATAACTAATGGCGGGAAATAGAGGAAAATGATATCACAAAAATAAGAAAACATTGAGCATTTTTGTTTACTTTGAATCTGCAAAAATTGTTGGGAGAGATGAAGAAATATCTGCTTCCTTTTAAACCTTCATCTGAATCCTCTAAACGCGCTCTCAGGTATGCTATAGAGCTGAAATTTCGTTGTTATCAGACCCCAATTGATTGTTTATGCTTAATTCCTTGATTTATTTTCTGTTGATTCTATTTTGAATTGGAAAGCCATGGATGGAAGAGGAGCCTAATTGAATTGAAAGGAAGGTTTGAGCCTAAGTACCGTCACCATCTTTCTGCTTTACTCATGAATTCCTACTCCGAGGTCCCTCTAATTTTAATATCCTCGCGATCTTTCATTTATCTACTATTCTTAATTCTCTTGATTGCTGAATTCTGAGTTCTTCAAAATTAGTATTTCCTTTTTGCTTGATGCGAATAGGTTGGGGCATTTCCGCATTTTTATCATGTAGATGGAGTTCCTTGTCAAACCCATGTATGCAAACATTACAACTTAATAGAATGCCTTTTTTTTTTCTTTCCAAAAAGGCCTTAATAGTTTGTTTGATATCACATGATTATTTAACGCTATGTGCCAATGTTGCACAGAATCATCAGATTGGTAGTGTTGCTAGTGTTAATCCCCCTGTTTCAATTGCAAGGTCAGTTTTTCACTTCCTCTCTATCTTGATCATTTTCTTCTTGTTGATATTCTATTTTTTCTGAATATACCTTTTCTATATTTGAAGGCAAGGTATCTCCGCCCTGGAATTCGACAATAAGGTGATTGCTTTTGTCACTATCGGCTTAGGCTACTAATAAGATTCTAAGCACATTTTTATTTTCTAACATTTCTAGATAAATATTTCCAGGGAGTCTACTTAGTATCTGTGACAAAATCTGGGTGCTTAACGGTTCATGACTTTGAAACTCTTTATTGCCATGTTAATAATGGCTCGCTTGCAAGTATGTTTCTCTTTCAATTTGGAAGATATTTTAATTGTTATGTTTAGTATATGAACTTCTGGCAATTATAACCAAGTTGATAATTAAATATACTGCATTGTGTATCATATCCTGCCTGCTTTTTTAATTTTGAAGTTTTGTACTGCTTAGTTATGTTTGTAACTGTTTTGGTATAATTTTTTCATTGACCATGGAATTTCTGCTTCCTTTTCCTAGCAGGCTTAAAAGAAGATGAAAGCAAACATGTGCTGCACCTTTCTTTGCGTAGACAACTTGATGTTGTTCGTTGGAATGTTGCTAACCAAGATGAGGTTTGGAAGCATTTGTGCCGTTTGCTGTTATGCAACAATATATTCTACTTAAATTCTGATGCTTCACAACACTTAACATTACAATTGCTAGGTTGCCTGCTCGTCTATGAAAAGAAATGAAGTACTCATTTATGACATTGGTTATGTCTCATCTGATCCAGTTGAAGTAAGTTATTTCTTAAAAACTGCATTTAACACAGTCGGAATTATTTTACATGAATTTTGTCTCGATGGATCTTCAGTTTCCTTTTTTCAAATTTTCAAGGGTGCAAATTTAACCCCTTCCCCGTGCATATTTAAACATGACATCTGAGAAACATTTATGTGGGATTGGTAATTTCATTGGGCTGAGGTGCTAGACATTTGTGTTATCTGGAAACTACACTTATCATACAAGGAACAAAATAATTCTGGGGCTGATGGGTGCCACAATTACTTCCTTCACTATTATTCATCTTTTTCTTTGCGTTGCTGCTGTTTCCCCAACCTGTTTCATTTCACAGCAAGAATTTTGTTTGTTATGGCTGCAGGTTTTGAGAACTAAGCGTACTGTCACTGTTCATGGGTCAGAAGTTCATAAAGGGATAACTGATATAGCCTTTACAATAAATGACAAATCAAGGTTGGTGAACAATTGCTTTTGTTGTCATAAATTTCGATTCTAGTTCCCAATCCTTAATGCTTGCTGGGATGCTGATTGCTGATAAGAAAGTACTACTATGTTTTAACTTGTAACTAAGGTCATATTGTGTAATGTCCTAGGCCCTAGGGTAGAATTAATGCTTGACGTAGATACTCCAAATATTGATGTGTTCCTCTTGTTCTTTGACCTGGCTCATCTCATCCTTGCATCTCTTCTCTTGTGGTTCTGTTATAGCTTATTTTTCCTTCTGTGATGATAGGTTAATTGCTTCTGATACAAACGGTGTAGTTAATATATGGGATAGAAGAGCAGGAGTTCTTCCATGTCTTGAGCTTACAACCAATTCCCGTAGCACCATCAACAGTATCCAATTGAATGCGGAAAATCAGGTAATCACACATGAAGAATGTCTCTGAGTCGGGAAGTTAGGTTATGACATATGGAAAAGAAGAGTATTTGTGTATGTCTTTTTTTTTTTCCAACTCTTACATTTAACCTCCTATATGCTACTCTTGTAGCAATATTTGTGGAAATTCTCTTTGCCTCTAGAACAAACAGGTAGAGCAGCATCCAGAAATATGGGGGAGACAATATTTGTCTACAATCTAATTATTTGTTGTCAACATTTTGTTCCATGGAAACTGCATTATTTAGTGATTGTATCTTCCCAAGGAGCCTAAATAAAAATTTGTTATTTTGATACAGATGATTTTTGGGGCTGGCAGGCATGGAATCATCTATATGTGGGATCTCCGGGGTGGGAGAGCATCTGCTGCCTTCCAAAATCATAAGGAGGTAAGAACTGAGCTTCTTGTTATTTATGGCATGATACAAGGACAAAAAGATTACGGTATTAGTCAATACTACTGTGATCTTATTATGAGTTTGTTTTTTTGTGGATGTGCTCAATACTTAGGCACACACGACATATATACCATTTTATCATAGAACTTTGTATTGTGGCAACAACTCTAAACACCTTTCATGCGTTCCATAATCATTGAGCAGTTAAGTTGAATATTTCACGTGAGAATAATTTGGGTATTTAATAGCACAAATGCATCTACTTTTCTTTCTGTCTGCAACGCTCTGATTTTTGCATTAACAGGTTTTACATCCACCTGTAACATGTTGGAAGCTAGCATCAATGTTAGAGAAAATTGGGACTTTGAAAGTAAGATTGATTGTGACATTGTCATTTTCAACTGTAGACTATAGATATGAATGATAATAGTAAGAAACTTATTCCTTTTAGTGACACAGGCTCAATCAGCTATTGCCCCCAAGGAAGTGCACTCCATTGATTTTGATCCATCTTGTCCATATCAATTGGCATTCCATCTTGATGATGGTTGGTAGGTCAGGAAACAAATTCATTTACTGTTGTTGAGAACTTGCTAGGATGGCTGTTAAATTGTTAAATTCTTGTGGCAGTCATCTCCCCAATTTTTCTGGCTTTCACTGCTTATGTTTGCAATGTTATATGCTTGTCTAGACAATAATTTCACCACTAGAAAAGCTTGACAGTGTGCTTACGCACTCAGATGAATTTTCTTGGATCGAAATGAATACGTTTCAGTGATTTGGCAGTTATCAGTAATAATGTATTAGGAAAATTTTAATAATGTTTACATACCAGAGTATTTGCTATCTATGTCCAGCAAATGATAGAAATGAATTATATTAATATTTTATTCTGATCTTTCAGTTCTTCAACAATGTAGGTCAGGTGTCCTGGATATTTATAATTCTGAAGTTACACATGTTCATTGCCCTCCTCCAGCTTGGTTGTAAGTGAATTCCAGCCATCTCATGATGCACTTTATTATACTCACTCCATTCAGTTTATATAGGCACAACCATTTTTTCACAAATATTTAGGAAGAAATTTAACTAACATATTTGGAATAGCAGTACTTCTTGATAACTTAATTATGGGGGATATTTGGAATAAATTGATAAAATATGTTAGTTAAACTACTTAATATTTTGGGAACGAAGGCCAGCTCAGTTGGTAGAGCATTGGCATCCTAGACCAGAGGTCTAAGGTTCGAATCTCACTCCCCCTCCCCATAGGAATTAGGATATCTATGTTAAAAAAAAAAACTACTTAATATTTTTGATTGTATAAAGTGAACGGAGGGAGTAATTGGTAGCGTAGCCAAATAGAATCCATAATCACCAATTTGATTTGATTGATCAGGAATGATTCCAACATTTCAGCTGATCTTTTATACTTGAGAAAACCCTCATGGCTGCCCACATATTCTGTAAGATGTCTCAACATTGATTTGCATTGTTATGCCAAGTTTCATTACATTTGGTATTTGAGTTAATTAGGGCTTGAGGTTGGCAATGGCATTTGGATGGAATGTGATAGTGATATATTCCAATGCAGATCTATGCGGTTGGATCATCATCTGCCAATGGCATCCATCTCTTAGATTTCTATCCCGACCCGAGCTCTCCCTGCCATGTAGATTACAGGTAACGGTGATATTTTTGTGCACGTAAATCATTTTTCTTGAAAAGCTATTATTTCTTTGTATGTGCTCCTTTGCACATATTTGGATTTCATTTTCAGATTTATCTACTGATTAGTGGTGACACTTTCAGGGAAGATAAAGAGAAACATTCAAAAACAAACAACCAAACCATACAAAATATGTTTATTCCATTGTCTGAAACTGTTACTGGATGCGCTTCGCATCCTGTCAACGGACTTATCATAGCTGGAACTAAGGTTTGTGGTTTTGGATGATTTACTACTCTCATTCTGACCTTTCAGAGAACTTTCTATAGTTTCAGAGCCCCTTTTTTTTTTTTTTCTTAAGTAAATGTTTAATTATGATTTATGGTGACTTTCCAAATAATGAATGGTTTCAGAATTCATCTTTGTTGGTCGTATCGCAACAAAAGCAGTCAGTGAGCTAAACCAGAGTATGGAATCGTGAATTAAGATTTCTATTGCTTATCAGAATTTTAGTCCAATCCAACAGCTGCAGAAGGAATGGATCAACTGCCTGCCCAATTCTGTAATTGATTATAAGGACCAAGGCAGCTCTTTTGGCTGAGCACCTTCGGTTTGTGTTATGAATGAGCTTTAAATGTTAAATTAACTACAATATGTAAATTGTTCAAAAGATCGTTTTATGGCAACAATTATATCTTATCGTGTTAATTCAAAGTGAATGCAAACATTATTGTGACAACACCATTAATTATTTCAATATTATCACCTAATTTTTCATCTTCACTTCAAAGATAAGGCTTTGAATCTCATGAATCAAATAATATAGACAAATCCTAAATTCCTAATGCACTAATCTTGATGCAAACTTAAGGAATCCATTATGCTCAACCCAATAGATTAATTGTAAAGTTCATATAAGTTTATGTTGAGCCTTATATGCTTCGATTCATTTAAACAATACTAACTTCTGTTAAGTAGGACTTGGGAAAAGAAACAAACCCGAAAATACTAGAATACCTAAAGTTCAATGAAGTTAACAATATACAATCAGAAATTCGCTCAAAGGCCACTGATCACTTCAATAATGAAAATGAATGGAAGAATTATATCACCAATAAACTTGTTTGCGAAATTCATATCACCATTCATTTGAATACAGTATTAGTTCTAATAAACTGCAGATATAAAGAAAAAACAAGCTATTAGATTCCATTTACTACTTCATTGACAACTTTTCGCAAACACACTGAAGTGTTAGAATATCAAAGACAATTAGATACTAGATTTGAAACAATTTGATCCACAAAATCCTCAGATCCTACAGATATAGACTAATCTAAGCCCTCTCGCCTCTGATCCTCCTTGCAAGCTGGATATCTTTAGGCATAATAGTGACTCTCTTAGCATGAATAGCGCAGAGATTTGTGTCCTCGAAAAGACCGACGAGGTATGCTTCTGCAGCCTCTTGTAAAGCCGCTACTGCACTGCTTTGGAACCTCAGATCTGTTTTGAAATCCTGAGCGATTTCTCTCACTAGCCTCTGAAATGGAAGCTTACGGATCAAAAGCTCAGTGCTCTTCTGATATTTCCTGATTTCTCTCAGTGCTACTGTTCCTGGACGGAATCTGTGAGGCTTCTTCACTCCTCCGGTTGCCGGAGCTGATTTCCTAGCTGCCTTTGTTGCCAGCTGCTTCCTTGGAGCCTTTCCTCCGGTTGATTTCCTTGCAGTTTGCTTGGTACGAGCCATTTCGGATGATCAGAAAATATATTTTTTTTCAGAAAATAGATTGATTTTGAGAAGATGATGAAGTCGGGTGTTCCGGATGATATTTATAGCGGTTTGTTACGGAACTTTCGTGCGAGTGAAATTGATTCTTGAGCGTTCGTTTAGTTATATTATGTACGGTGAGAGATGAGTATCCGTGTGCTTCTTGTATTGACCAATAGGGTTTTGTTTAATAAGCGGGAATTTTGAAAAGTTTTTAGATAAGGCGCCTGGGCCGTGGATGTAAAATTCGTCACATAATTTCCAAAATTGAAGGATCCATTCACTTGGGCCTCTTAAGCCCATTTTGACCTTTTAGTAGGCCCTTGTCATTCGTCTTGATCCACTTCTTTTACACTCGGGGCTAAGTTTCAACCCATGCTAAACCGAATACAGTCCAACTAGGCCTGCAAATAAACCACTCATGGCCAGTTCGAGGTTCAACTTGCTAAATACTCGTTAGAGCATTCTGCTAAACAAGATGAATTCACGCTCAACAATCGAGTTCGTGTAATAAATGAGCCGATCTCAAACTTACTTTACGATCTCGCGAATTACTTTATGAATTGTTTCATTTAAGTGTTCATAAACATATTTGCAAGTCTGTTCGTGAACATATTTGCAAGTCTGTACGTCATTTCATTTTAGAAAATAATATAAAAAAACTAAACTTAAAAACTATTACTTCTCACAAGCCGAGTTCCAAATAAGCTCTCAAGCCAAGCTTTTAATGAGATTGAATCGAGCTCCAGTATCTCCAAATTTAAACATACCAAGCTGGACATGAATGAAATGCTGAAACTTAAGTTTAAAAAATATTATATATCTAATATTTGATAAAAAAATATATTATATATCTAATATCATGAATTTTTCATATAGTAATCAATTTTAATTTTTTTTAGGCATATATAGTATTAAATAATTTAAAAATAATCATAAGATATTGTTAAATTTTTTTCTCTTTTTACCTTAGATAGTATTTCCTTTTGAAGGAAGGAATCCAAATAATAAGGCTATTTGGTAAGTTTATGATGAGGAGGAGAAGAGGAACTGCTTAAGTAACAATATGGGTTGTCTATATTATTATAGAATTACAACTAACCCACCCATGTGAAATATGCTTTCCATTATTTCCTTACTTCTAGCATTTTTTAAAGGAGAATTAGAGTTATATATTATTCTGTCAATAGGGTTTGGTCTATTAAATGTGTATCGCTTACAAAAAAAAACTATTCATATTGTGTAGTAATTTACAGCGATGGTCATTGTGTAATCTACAGTGATTTGGTTACTGTTGTTAATCTTTGGTTGGATTTTGATGATACCAAATAAAAACCATAACAATAAAAAAAAAAATCAATTATTTGCATCAAAAAGTATAAGTTAAATGACATTAAAACATGTAGTAGAAGATGTTAAGAAGTCACAATCATGTGTCAAATTGATCCAAAATTATTAATGATAGGTACCCACAAAACTTATAATTGCTACCATTGCCATATATGTTATGCACTTTGGTGTTCTTCCCTTCCCCGGCAAATGTCATTTCCAATAATTCCCCTCCCCCACCCCATACTTTTAAACCAGATTTTATCGCAAAAAACCCCTCGAAAAACAGAGTGATCCATATAGTTTTTTTACGTTTGTGAGAAGTGGAGCGCTGCGTTCGATTCTTTCAAATCATATTTTATCGCCAATTTGATATATATTCTTTAAGAATAGAGCTGCTTCATATAGTATAACTCGTGTAAAAATCAATCCCTTTGTGCAACCCAATTGTTTGGTCTGTTTAACCTCGTTCTATTGAAATAAAAAACTCAATTTTTATCAAACATCTATCAATAATTTGTTAAATTTATTAGAAAGAAAAATAAGTTAGCAGCCAAATTGGCATAAAGAAGGAAGAATATGGAGTTTACGAAACATCCAACAGGTTGAAGCATAATTTTGGTCCTCAATATTAGCAATTTTCAAGGAATATATTATCCATTACACCAAGACAAAATATGAACACATAACATATTGTTGTAAATATATAGTTATAGCTTCTAATATAGCTTTTATTTTGTCTGAAACTGGATTCCATTTTCCCCCAACAAATTAGATTCCCAATGACCACACCTGCTTTGCAGAATTCTTGCCTACAACTCTACCTAGTTATACATCACGGGTTATGTATACATGCAAGTATAAAAAAAAATATAAAATGATACATTTTTATAATAAAATAGGAGGCTACAATCCAAGACGAAAACGTAGAGATGTTAAGCGGGCTAGCCCTAACGGTTTCGGGCTGGTCCTGACGGGCTTCGGGTTAAACGGTTCGGGCTGACTTCGGTTTTATTTTTACTTCGGGCTGAAATGTATAAACCTAACCCTAACCCTAACCCTATCGGGCCTCGGTTTAAACGGGCCACTATCGGTTTTTTTTTTGGCAAAAAACTTGCTACTATCGGTTACATTACTTAAAACATGCACTAAAAAATCAAAAGAAAATTTTAACTAAAATATTCATATGTAGTAAAAATTTTATATTAAAGCATAGTTAAAACATTCATAAAAAAATTGCACCAAAATATTTATAAATTAAAAAATTTATGTACGCATAAAAAAATATGCACTTCCATTCGCACTAATTATTTATAAATTAATCCAACTTTTCTATTTGCTAAAATTGTTTGTTTTGAATTTCTAGAAGAAAAAAAAAGACACTAAGATTTGAGTAATTATCAATTGAATATAATTGTAATAAAAAAATTATTTGTCTTTTATCAATGCAGTGTACACAAGATAGGGAAATTTTAGAACAATAAAAATAAATGGAATACAAATAAATGAAACTTCATGCACGTTCATTACAGATGTAAAAGTAACTAAACAATTTCTATGAAAGCAAACAATAGTTACCTTTAGATATTGCAGTGGTGTACCCTTTGCTGAAAATAATACAGTAGAATACCTTTAGATTTTCTTTTACAAAGCTTTCAATTTTTGTTTTACTTTAAATTTACTTTTATAAGCCAAATAGCAGCGGGTTGCTTTCTAAATCACGCTACCGTAATTCAATTTGGGTAGGGATTTTTTTTTTTCAATTTACTAATTTTCTTATTTTCTTATTTTTATATTTTTTAAAATAAAATATAAATAAATATAATCTAAAATATTAAATTTAATACTTAAATAAATAATACAAAAATAATAAGTTTGATATCCATTATTCTCCCACTCACACATAGCGTTAACAATTATTTTTTTTCAAAAGCACTTCTCTAATTAATATATTAATAAAACCATGGATTTAATTATGTATGTTAAACGGGCTAACGGGCTAGCCTTAACCCTATTCGGGCTAGCCCTAATGGGCTCGGGCTAAACGGTTCGGGCTAGCTTCGGTTTTATTTTTATTTCGGGCTAAAATGTATGAACCTAACCCTAAGATTTTTTTGGTTAATCGGGCCAACCCGTCGGGCCAAAGCCCATTTAACATCTCTACGAAAACGTAGGTTGTTCTCGATTTATTCGGGTTCGATTTTGTCGATAGTAAAATGCTACTGCTAATTGATTGATTAAGTTAGCTTGTTCTCTTACAAGTTTTAATGGTATGATGTTATTAATTAATATGAATTTCTAATATCTGGTATCATTGTATATTTATAAGTTTTAATTGTACGATACTATTAATCGATATGAATTTTTAATCATCTACGTTTTAGAACAGAGAATCCAATTTTGATCTATTTACTACTTGAATATATATAACTTATTGTGTGACTTAAAAAATTTTTTAGAATTCCTAATTCCATTTTAGAATTTAGTGATTTTGCAATCTCAAGATAATTTAAACTAAACAAAAAATATTTAAAAAGCATAGCATGCCATCCGACATATAGCTAGGTAATTGTGCAATAAAATTGGGATTAGAAGAGAATATAATTCAATAAGACAATTACCAAGGATAATTAACCTTAAAATAAGTAGGAATCCAACTTTTAACCAAATGGAAACAAAGTAAAAATGACAACAACTGAGAAGAAACCATAAATAATGGCTTAGGTATTTAACTTTGTATTGGAATGTACTATAATTTATCTATTCATTACATAAAACTGGCAAAAATAATAAAAAGTGTGACAGATTTTATTGCAGAATTATGTACATTTTGTGGTCATAATCTAATAATGAAATAGATATACCTAACGAAGGCATGCTTGGTATATATATATATATATATATATATATACACACTTGTATAAACTATTATTTTCTTTCTTTTTCCCTTTATTATGTTTTTATTCTGTGTCAGTCCAAAGAAAAAGACATTGCATTCGCAACCTCTCATGTTTCTATCATACTAGGCTGGACTGGAATTAGTGAAAGTGAAATCTTGATGGTAAAAAAAAAAAATTACATATTGTTATCTTTCTGAGTCTTTATGAGAAGTGGAAGGTTTTATGTTGAATTCCTCCTAATTACAATATTGTCGCTAATTTGGTGTGTGTTTAACACTATATTTTGTATTTCACAATATCTTTTTCAGTTTATTAGGCCTCTTTTGCGAATTCCAAACAAAAAAAAAAATATTTAAGTGCGCGAAAATTTTTCGCATTTAGGTAGATTCAGAGAAGAGTCATACATCCGAAAGTGTAATGTAGACAGCGTTATCATGCATTTACTGGAAAATACTGATTCCACGGTTTGAATATGTAATCTTTTTGTCATGTGGCGACAACTTTATCGTTAACACTAAAATATATAGCTTCGATCTATGAGGTCACTCAATATATAGTCTAAATCTATGAGACCACTCATAAATCAACTCAATAACTCTATATTTTTAGTTTTTGAAAAAAAGCGCTATAATATTCCATTTTTGGTTTTTTTTTACTTAATGCATATACAATAGTGCCTTACTTTGGTTTATTTATTACTATTGCAACTATTATCCGATTTTGATTTAGTCATTTATTGGCCTAAATATATGATAGTTATTGGTAATTTAACAATGGATTTGGTTAATTACAAATGTAAATTTTTCTTATGATTAACCGATTTAACAAAAAAAAAAAAAAAGATTGAGTATTAATGGTAAATAGGAGCATATGATAGATATGATTGCTAAGAAACTTTTCTGTAAATATGGAAGTGATAATGAGATACAGGAGATAATAGACTGAGTCACTGAAGTGAGGTGGTTTTGATCATTACAAGTGTTTCCACTATAAATTGGTATTTGGTACCTTAAAACTTTTACAATCATGCTTTAGGTTTGGTAGTGATTCCCATGTGCCTAGACATTTATATATTTATCTTACCAAGCACTACAAGTAATAGGTTCTTATTGTGTTGGTCCATATATATAAAATCACAAACTATATTTTAAAATTTCTCTTAAAAAAGGCTAAAAATATGAATTTTTTTTTTTGAAAATATTGTATTTTTCTTTTGCATATATTGAAGTAAGTAGTGTTCAATCCTTTTAGGCCCACCTACCACATATATGATAGTTATTGATAATTTAATCAAAGTTTATGAGTTAGAGATTTTGAAAACGCAACTGCATTAAAATTCAAAAGAATAGTTTTGTCTTCCTTAGTATTTTTGTCCGACTCAAATTTACGATAGTCCGCATTTGTGATTTGGTGAATGAAACTGAATTATCAAATAAATATATATATACACATGTTATTAGATGTCTAAGACTCAAGCAACCACTTTTTTTTTTTTTTAGAAAAGAAAAAAAAAAGGAAAAAGAAATCTTCATATATTCTCATTATTATTTTGGTAAGCTAATTCATTATTATTTTGGTGAGCTAACATGTTAGCTTGGATAAGAAGAGGCTTCCAACTCTTAGCCAAGAATCTTCCTAAAACAAAGTAAGATGAAACAAAAAAAAAAGGATTGTAATTTAATTTAAGAAAAAGATTAGCCAATTAAAGATTTGAACATATACTTTTGTCTTAAGATTAGAATTTACTCTTTTATATCCTCATCATAACTTCCCCAATACTTCAAATTTTTTTTATAAAATTTTAACTTTCCAATGTTTGAAACCATAATTACATGTTTCCTTTGACCTTTTAATTAAACCTAAGATTTTTCATGTTAGGTTTGAAAATATTCATATCTTTTACACTTGTCATGTTTCATCTAAATTAGTTTAAGGGGCAATTATGATTTTACTATAATTTTACAAAACTAATGAAATTCTTTGGGGGAAAGGAGGAATTGATTAGTAGTGAGTGAGTTGTTAGTTAAAAAAAAAAAAATCTATGGTGATTTGATTAAACAAGATGATTGCTTTTTGCATGTGGAGGTTTTGACAATTGACATAGAAGACTTGCTTTTGAAGGAGTGGTTGGCTTCCAAAGTTAATTTCAAGACATTCATTAATTAGTTTTCTAATCATAGTAGTTATGGGAAACAACAAACTTAGTATTAATTTAATTTCCACAATCCTACATGTAATTCCATTTCCAAATTAATTTAATAATTATAAACATTCTAGTTATTAATACAACTATTCTTTTTATTAATTCCAAAAATACCCTTGATTTCTTTTGGAGTACTCCTAATGGGTCCCTAAGAAGAATTAGAAATTTAGATTTCATTCATTTAGAAGGAAACTCATTTGAATTCCATTAATCAAATTTTAATCATACACCTACCATCATCTAAAAGAATGTTAAGTTATGATATTCTTATAACCATAGATTAAAAAAAAAGTGACTATAATTAGCATTTCTTCATACGGTGGCACCAGTCTGTCATACGTCATAAATGTCAATATCCTACAATTGCTAGGAGGGAATTCTCCTTTCCCAGCTTTAATAGTCACAATAGAAAAGAGGTAAGTTTGGTCCCCACAATGGCACTATACTTCACAAGATCCACTATTTAAAAAAAAGAAGAGAGACAAAGGAGAGTTTGGAAGGTATTGTATTTCTATGTCCCCCACATCAAAACTTCCTTTCACCACCTTTCATCCAAATTTTGCACTAGAAATTTGGAACACAACTCTGTAATTTTCTTTTACATTTTCTATAATAAATACATTTACGATCGAGATCGAGGTAATAAACCAGAGCTGATATCTCTCCCCAATACTAAAAAAGTTATAAAAAATTACTATTAGGTAATTTTTTTTCTTTAATTAAACTAACAAAAGCAAAAAACACTAATTTGACATATATAGAGGTTGAGGAATGAGTAGAATATTTCTAATGGCAAATGATGTCCTCAACTTTCTAACCGCTCATTTCTTGTGTCAAACTACATCAATGACATTGATTTAAAGGACTTATATAGAAATTTTCACAATTTCCACATAATTAATTTAGTGCTTATTTCTTTTCATTGTAAAGATGTTTTTTTTTAAAACCAATTATTGTAAAGATGCTTCAAAAGTTGTATATCATATGATACAATTACTTTGATACTTTTTTAAAAATTTATAATACATCCTTTAAAAAAAAAACAATATAATACATCCTTTCAAAATAATGCAACTAATCACCTAATCTAATTATTATTAAAACTAAAGATTAGAGACACTAAATATAATTCTTAAAACTAAAGAGTGAAACCATAACTATAAAATTTTGGATAGACCTAAACTGTATTCAACAATAATTTTTTAAATTATGTATAAAAATACCAAAAATTTTCCTTTTTCACCAAAAATGGAAAGACCTATTGAAAAATTACTGATATTTATATCATTTGGATTTATTTAGTCATCTAGTTTTCAAACGCCAAATCACTTGTACCAATTAATCGGGATTCGATCACTAAAGATGGCAAAATTTTCTCTATCGAGTTTTAACGTAGATGCATTTTCAAGACTCGAATTTAAAACTTTTGATTCTGTTATAAATTTTAGTTGATTTACGCACTCATGGGTAATTTAGATTTTTTTTTTTTGGACATTTTAGTCAAATATCTAAAAACTAAGGAGAGAGTTGAAATTAAAAAAACCAGTAAAATGGTTAAAATCTCTCTCTCCATTGATCTTATATTGAACAAAGACAAAAGTTCATTGGATTTTAAGATATCTATTCTAAAACCCACCTCCAATTTCTCTCTCTCTCTATTTCTTCCTATCTTACACAAAGATATCATCTTTTATATCTTGCAAATCAATCAAATCCAACCATAAGATACCCATTTCAGAAATTCCAATTTGTTATTTTTCTATCTTTACTTACACAAACCCACCACCATATAAAATTTTTCTCTCGTTATTTTCCTTTGGATATATATGCTTTTCTCTGTATTTTGCTCTGTTTTTCATGGCAACTGCTACTCCTCCTCCTACAACTACCCAAATCTTTCAAAACCTTGACAATATTGACGAAACCAGAAACCATGAAGTTAGTAGACAAGAAATACAAGCCGCCATTGCTAAAGCTGTTGAGCTTAGAGCTCTTCATGCCGCTTTAATACACGGAAGTAGCCCTGCTGCCGCTAATCTTAAATTCTCTTCTTCTTCTTCCTCCCCTGTTTCTCGACCTGTTTCTCAGTTTTCTGCTCAAGATTACCCTGTTTTTACTCCTGTAAGTCTCCCTTTTTTTATGTTCAAAGATAGTTAAATTTTTTGGGTTTTTTTATTGTTTATTGGTTTTTACTCAATTGTTTATACTGTTAATTGTTCTTGATAAGAAAGTATTTTAGGTTTCTTGATGTAATTAATGATAGAAAAAGAATTTGATTTGACCTATTATTGTTTTTATGATTATGACATATTGCATTAATTCATTTTTATTTTTAATGAATTGCATAATAAATTCTGGTTAGTTCTTCTGAAAGGACGTTTAGGTTAATAAATAATCCAAAAAAAAAAATTTTCATTTCACTATCATGGTATCTTTCCTGTTCTATTTCCAATTCTAAATTTTGATTTTTTTTTTCTGGGTATGATTTTTTTTTTTAGAGTTATGAAGATGAAACAATGGCCGGACATGAACAAATTGTAGCAAAATCAAGAACATTATCAGAAAGTTGGGATGAATATGGATTTGATGGAGGAAATGGGTATGAAAGAATTTTATCAGATTACAAGAAAGAGATGAATAATAATAAAAGTAATATTTATTCATCATCACCAAGAAAAGGAATTTCAGCTTCTGAAGATCAAAAATCTGTGACTAGTTCTTGTGCAAACAACATTACAGTTCTTCAATCATCACCAGGAATTGAATTCTACAAATCTGGAAGAAGAAATAGTATGACAGATTTGAAATCTGTATCTTCTTGCAAGAATAATGCTCCTCGTACTATTTCTTCTGATTCAGAAAATGTGGTAACCAAGAATTCTAAGAATTCAAACATTGTGGTTCCATGGACAGATGTACATTCATCTGTCCATCAACCCCAATCACAACAACCAAGAAATCATCGGGGGATGATTTCTTGGTTGTTTCCAAAGTTGAAGAAGAAGCAGCAACAAAAGAATGAGAATTCGCCAAACCGAACTGAATCAGAAGAAGTATCTCAGATTTTCAAAGACATTGGGGTTTTTTCAATTGAGACACTGAAAAGAGAATTATCAGAAGCCAATGAGAATAGAGATGCAGCTTTAATAGAAGTGGCCGAAATGAAATCTTCATTAGCAGAACTAAGGCAAAAGCTTGAGTACTTAGAGAGTTACTGTGAAGAACTGAAGAAAGCATTAAGGCAAGCAACAACAAAAGGGTCACCAATGATTGAAAAATTGAGCAAAAAAGGCGAAAATTTGATGCCGGTAAGCGAAGAAGCAATGGTAGAAGGGTTCTTGCAGATAGTATCAGAAGCAAGATTGTCTGTTAAACAATTCTGCAAAACTCTAGTTGGTCAAATTGAAGAAACAGATGCAACTCTTATGGATAACCTAAATTTGTTTCTTCAACCATATAAACTGTCACTCAATTCAAAAAGCAGTAAACCAGTACTATACCATTTGGAAGCCATTATAAACCAATCCCTTTACCAAGATTTTGAAAATCCTGTGTTTCAAAAAAATGGTTCACCAAAGCATTTAGATCCTAACCAAGATCGCCAAGCGCAGTTTTCCTCGTTCGTCGCGTTGAGGAATCTGAGTTGGAATGAAGTTTTAAGAAAAGGGACTAAATATTACAGTGAAGATTTTAGCAGATTTTGTGACCAGAAAATGAGTTGCATTATTACAACTATGAACTGGACTAGGCCTTGGCCTGAACAGCTTCTTCAGGCTTTTTTTGTTGCTGCTAAATGCATTTGGTTACTGCATTTGCTCGCGTTTTCTTTCAATCCTGCGTTGGGAATTTTAAGGGTTGATGAAAATAGAGGCTTTGATCCACATTATATGGAAGATATGTTCATGGATAAGCAAAGATCTCAAGGTCCAAGCCGCGTAAAAATAATGGTTATGCCTGGGTTTTATGTGCAGGATAGGGTTTTAAGATGTAAGGTTCTTTGTAGGTACAAATCTGTAGTTTAATTAGTTAGTGAATTTTTAGGTAATTTAAAATGTTCATTTTTTTTTTTTTGAAAAATTTCTTTTTCATGTGTTAAATTGAATAAAAATGAAACTGTTGGGGAAAATTTGGGATTTTTGGGAAGTTGCAATGCTAACAAAAATGGGTTTGGTTGTTGTATTGAGTAGGATTAGGTAGAGATTTTGGAAGATTCAATGATGTAATTTGATCTTATTATTATTATGATTGATAAATATTCTTCTGTTTATAATGTCATTTAGTGCCTTAAAGAAGTGTTGTCCCTTTGTTGTAACATCTTTGCATTTGTGTTATAATTTTGAACATATAGACAAAACCTTTCCCTATTGTGTGGCTGGATATGACTTCTTTATTTATGTACAAAAAACTCATCAACTATCAATAAACAACCACACAAGCCTTAGTCCCAAATAAGTTAAAGTCAGTTGTATGATTCTCCAACATTTAAACTCTCCAAACATAACAAAAGCAGTCACACAAGCTTTAGATATTTTCTACGATATAGATTTTACGTCTCTATTCAAGTCTGTTATGAATCAAATATGCATAAATCTCTAAAATAAATAATATTTGTATTTTTATTGGAAAATAAAATAAATAATAACAAATATAAGAATTTTTTTCTCATGACATCTACTTGTTGACTTGTTTTATGGATAATTTATACAGGTGTTTTACTACTTCTAGGTAATTTCAAAATGTGACTAAAGAAATCCATTTCATTTAACTCTAAACTGAGCTAAAAATAATTTAGGTAAGTTTGAGACGGAACTCGAAAATAGGATTGTAGAAATAAAATCGAACTCAATCCCTTGAGTTTATAAGTTAATCCGACTTTATTTTGTTAATTTTTGTTAACATTTGAATATATAGTTAAGTTTACAGACATATTTGATAAGCCAAACTCGTGAAACAGTTTGTTATAAGCTGAAAAGCTCGGTTCGCTTATTTTTTGAGTTGTATTTGAATGAACTTCTAAATCGAATCAAAGGATCAAGTAACTTACAATCGGCTTCATGTGCAGTAGCCTTGCTGTAGTGTCAGTCCGGTAACTCCATGGGCTGCTCTGCTAACAGGCCTAACAATTAATGGATTCCATTGGACATTTTGGTTTTATTAGACTATTTGTGGTATTGTGTTTGAGCTTTGCAACCTCATGCTAATACAAAGCCCAAACAAAATAAGCAAACCGCAAAAATTAGAGAAACTATTAATTTAAGGGATATATGGAAGAGAAATAATGCTAAAATTAAAATAATAGTTAAAAGGTACAAAAAAAA
Organism: Croton laevigatus; assembly: GCA_949640765.1. NCBI lineage: Eukaryota > Viridiplantae > Streptophyta > Magnoliopsida > Malpighiales > Euphorbiaceae > Croton > Croton laevigatus. The sequence continues at coordinate 4,634 of CATIWJ010078780.1, read as the reverse complement.
TGAAAATAATGGGAGAAATTGGCTATTTAGAATTTTTTAGGACACTATAATTTATAAAAAAAAAAAGTAAAAAAAGGTTATTTTTTTTCCCACAAGTATACAGAGGGTATATGATGAGTATATAGACATTTTTCGGCAGCTTGCGATTTTTTCCGATGACGATCTGGCGAGGATTTTGGCAATTGTGATTTCCAGCTGAATTTTTCAGGTGAGGCGAAACCAAATTTTCCAAATGAGAATCAACAATAATTGCACGGATTCCGGACTGAAATAGGTCTGATAGCCTTTTTTTTCTGGCGAATCTTCATTGTAAATCAAAGGATTTCAGACCAAAACTTTACAAAAACCGTGTGAATTCTCACTGACAAACTGCTACTCGATAGAAACCATCAAAAAATCGCCGATCAGTCATGAATCGGTGAGTTTTCCGAGAGCTGTGATTTGAAATCACAATTTTTCTAGCAAAGCTAGTGTTCTTGCCATGTCCTTTTGTCTTTTCCAATTCTTGCCATGTCCTTTCAATGCTAAGAAAATGTCCACGACAACAACCCCAACTATTAAAATTATAAACATGTAAAACTATTAACTTTCATAAAATAAAAAAGCACTTGAACTTCTTTCTCAATAAAAAGAAAAATCCACTTGAACTTGAAGACTTTTTTTTGACAATAAAATAATATTAAAATAGTTATTTTTAGACTAAAATGGGAACATTTTTGACCGTTGAAGGAACCTACGTCTACAGAAATTTCCGCGTTTCACGGTGAATATAAAATAAAGAACATGAAAAAAGAAAATCGAAAAATGCAACGAAGACTGTAACTGTATAAGATCAGTCATTTATTATTGTTTTCGGACACAAATTAAACAACCCAGAAACAAGATTATCCCTGTCTTCTCCTTCTTCTTCCTTCTGGTTTCAATTTCAAACCAGAAAATGGCTTCAAAAAAACAGAGCATAGTATTATTTCCATTCATGGCGCAAGGTCATATAATCCCTTTTCTTGCATTAGCTTTTCATATTTCAAAAACAAAAGATTATAACATAATCTTTGTTAATACCCCATTAAATATTAAAAAACTCAAATCATCTCTTCCTTCTTCAAATTCATCAATCCGTTTGCTTGAAATACCTTTTGATAGCTCTGATCATGGCCTCCCACCTAATACAGAAAACACAGATATTCTTCCTTACCCCTTAATTATACGTCTTCTTCATGCTTCAACTACTTTAGATTCTGCTTTCAGGAATCTAATTAAGAATCTTATTGATGAAGAAGAAGATGGTCAGCCTCCACTTTGTGTAATTGCAGATATTTTCTTCGGTTGGACGGCTACGGTTTGTAAGGAAATCGGAATTTTTCATGCTGTTTTTAGTGGTGCAGGTGGGTACGGTATGGCTTGTTATTACTCGGTTTGGTTAACTCTTCCTCATAGAAATACAAAATCAGATGATTTTGAGCTTAATGATTTTAAAGAAGCGTCCAAGATTCATAAAACCCAGTTGCCATTAAGTATTTCTGAAGCAGATGGAACAGATTCTTGGTCAATTTTTCAGAAAATGAATTTACCAGCTTGGGTTGATTCAAATGGGATTTTGTTCAACACAATGCAAGAGTTTGATCAGCTTGGTTTATCTTATTTCAAAAGGAAATTAAACCGACCGGTTTGGGCAATCGGACCTGTTCTTCTCCCAACAAAAAACAGAAATCAAGAACCTGGAATTTCATCAGATCTTTGCAAGAAATGGTTAGATAGTAAACCTGAAAATTCAGTTTTATACATATCATTTGGATCAAATAATACAATTTCTCCATCTCAAATGATGCAATTAGCAATGGGTTTGGAAGCAAGTGGCAACAATTTCATCTGGGTAGTTAGACCACCATTAGGGTCTGATATAAACTCAGAATTCAAATCTCAACAATGGCTACCAAATGGGTTTGAAGAAAGAATCAAAGAATCAAAAAAAGGGTTATTAGTTGAAAGATGGGCAAACCAAGTTGAAATTTTGAATCATAAATCAATTGGTGCATTTTTAAGTCATTGTGGATGGAATTCAGTTCTTGAAGCTTTGAGTTGTGGAGTTCCATTAATAGGTTGGGCCATGGCAGCAGAGCAATTTTTTAATGTCAAGTTTTTGGAAGAAGAATTAGGAGTTTGTGTGGAAGTTGCTAGAGGGAAGACATGTGAAGTTAGGTTTGAAGATATTAAAGAAAAAATTGATTTGGTTATGGATTCTGAAAAAGGGGAAGAAATTAGAAAAAAAGCTTCTGAAATTAAAGAAAGGATACTAAATGCTATTAATGATGATGATGATGGATTGAAGAAAGGTTCTTCTGTTAAAGGTTTGAATGATTTTTTCCAAGCTGCAGTGTTGGCAATGGAAGAGAAGAAGACAGGGAATAAGAGGGAACAAGAATAAGGGTTTGAATTGATGGGAGTAATTTTTTTTTTTTTTCAAGAGTCAATATTTGCAACTTCCTTTTTCTTTTGGTACGTGTTCTTGTTGTTTTTTTTTGACAAAAATAAGTTATTAGATTAGATCATGTTTAGACTTGAAATGGGGATTTTCCGTTTAGCATAAATAAAAAATAATAAAGATATTTTTACTAATAAAATTTTGATTTTCCGTCCACGTTTTGAGAAGTAAAAGTCTTGAATTCGATTAATCAAAATTACGCATTCAATTCATTTATTGTTTGGTCCATTAAGCGTGTTTATTAATAAAAATAAGTCTATTTGATTTCTATTTTTTCCACTAATCTATACTTTCCAGTTCATCCAACGAGTTAGTTGGCTTCTTTCTTAAGTCTTTGAATGAAGAATTTATCAAAATTTTGTAAATTTTATTTATATATTGGAATCAGTCAAAATTGTCATCATGAAAAGTTAGTCCGCCAATTTCGTTGAATTAATTAAGATTAGTTAATTAGGCTAATAATAAATGAGATTAGTTAGATCATTCCAAAATGTCCATGAATTAAGTAGGGAAGGTTTTCATGTCAAAAAAAAAAGGTTGGAAAGGTTTGATTATGCTTTGTTGACGTATGTAGTCGTTAAACATTAAAATTAGAAAATAAAATTATTTTCTGATCCTTGAGGTTTTTGTCTTAATTTGCTCTCACAATTACTTCAATTTTAAAAAAAACCAATTACTAGATCCTTTAATTTTCAAGCCGTTAGTTTTAAAATCGTGTCCTTCAATCCAGATTTTGTAAAATCTCAATTTGTTTATAATTTTAAAATATGACAAAACTATCTCGAATTATAAATAATAATTATAAGTCTCCATACCCATTTAAGGACTAGACCCACAATCAGACCTACGACAGGGTCCATGACCAATCAAGGGAGTGGACACCCACAGTTGGTAGAAAGGTCATCCTGCACGACCTCATAAGCGACCTCCCCACTCAACCAGAGCTAGAGCACCTCTCAGACTTTCCCTCAACGAACTTGACCTCGACCTACACTTGACACTATCGCTAGCAAATTACCAGCTACACACGTGGCTTCTCCAGAAGCTGCCGAAGTGATCATGACCCATAGCTCCCAACAATGAACTTAATGTGTCTTGAACATACCTTCTGTTGTAAAAGAAATGTACGCCAAGCCACTATAAATACCTGTCCTGTCATAAATGAACCATAATAACCATTTTCAGTCTACAATAATAATTGAAATCTAAAAGTGTCTCAGTCTGATAAGTGACAATCATAGACTATTTATAGTGAGCTTAAGCAGTGCCACGTCAGTGGTCGGCGACTTAAAGCGGCGTGGTCAGTGCGGGCTTGAGACATGAAGTCGGCGACTCGTGACAAGTCGGGGGAGGTCGATAGCCCATAGGAGGTCAGTGGCACAACATTCTTTGGAGCATAGGTGACCTTTTCTACAAAGGAAAACGGCGACCTCCGTTTAGCCAACAGCAGGCGCCCTTATCAGGTCCTCAACTTCGACCTTACTATATTCCAACAGATATAACTCTAAAAGTGAGAGGTTTACAATAATAATAATAATTTAGAAAAATCTTCATCGTTCAACTTCTTCTCTCCTTCTCCATTGGATTGCAGGAGATTTCACCACCACCACTATCACTTCTTAAAATCGAGAACTAGAACCATTGTTTAACAATACCCGCTGCCACTAATCGATCTTCTCCTCCACCACGCAGCCTTCTACTTCTGAAAGTGTAAATCCATGCCCATCCACCAAATTTACATTTTCTGATTCGGAAGGATCTAATAAATAATAATAATAATATTACTTATTATTATTATTATTATTATATAAACTAAAGAATCAATGGTTTAGAAAAGGTTTTGTTATGGTTAAAAACTTACTTATAGTTTATAATCATTTATTATTTTTAGTTTTGTTATTTTAGTATTTCAAACTTTTATATATATATATATATATATATCTCTCTCTCTCTCTCTCTCTCTCTCTCTCTCTCTCTCTCTCTCTCTCTCTCTCTCTCTCTCTCTCTCTCTCTCTGAATTTTTTAATGACTTAATCAAGCAATTTAGAAATTATTATTATTTTATTTCTTATTCTCTCTTATTAAGATTGGTTTGAGGATCCATATAAAGAATGGCTAATTTTTATACTGGCCGTCAACCTACCGCAACCCT
>CATIWJ010078743.1:0-15925 GCA_949640765.1 Croton laevigatus | reverse complement strand
TTTTTGATGTTCTCCTAAACTTATATATATATATATATATATATATATATATATATATATATATATATATATATATATATATATATAACAAATTTATTCTACTTCTATACATAATAGAAATTTATTCGGATAAAATCATTAATAAAAGAATCATTATTCCTCTAAGAGTCCTTTACTACCAAAGAGGTAACTGGGATAGACTTGAGAACTTTATTCACTAAGTCCATAGGAACAAAATTGATTTCATCCCCTTGCACAGAACGAATTAATGCTCGCCCATACCTAAGGACCATGAAGTGGCTAGGGTCTTGAGTCTTATAGACACCATGGTGCCCATATGACTCGCATATGATCCAATCCAAGATTGATCCATAATGTCTTCTATACTCTTATCTCGAAAAGAGTGGCGCAACACCTGAAAGAGAAATCTCTTATCTCCACCTTTTTGGAAACCTCTTTTCCAAATGGGTTGCGATCTAATCTATATCCCTTCTACTAGTACCTTGTTCAAATTCTTTTTCAAAACTTTTGAACTAAGCTAAAATAACTCTTTGTTTTTGCTTTTGAATACAAGTTTGGTGAGGAGTCCTGATAATTTTTGTCATTTTTAATGACATGCTCACAGAAAATGAGTCAATATTACACATAGTAATGTTCAAGAATTTTAAAAATTAAAACAGGAATGTTTTAATTTTAATTCTATAACATATTTATAGAATAAATTATTACACAAAATAACAATTAACCAGGAGTCAAACACATGAAAAACACATATTTCATCTCACCAAAAATTTAATGTATAAAACAAATTTATTCAATTTCTACACATAATAGAAATTTATTCTAAATTTTATTTTAAGGAAAAATAAAATTATTTTATAAAACTTGGTTCATCAATTCCAACAAAATTAGAATTGAATTTACTAATTCAAAACTAATTAGAATTAATATAAAATTAAGCTTATTTAATTTATTTTTCTAACACATAGAAAAAAATTAAGTTATAAAATAATTCTGTTCTATCTTGAATTAAACATATTAATTCGTAATTCTAAACAAATTAGAATTATACTTGTAAAAATAAAATTTAGACCAAAATTTTTAATGGCACCCTAAATAATTTAATTAAAAACACAATTTAATTAAATTTATCACCAAGCCAAAAAAAAAAAAATGGTACTCAATAAATAAACAAACTATTTGAAGAAATGTTTTAAAAAATATATACATATTAATTAAAACTGCCAGAAGGACCTGATTGCAAAATAAATGAAGTTTGAGGGCCATTATGTAAAACAATTAATGTTTAGGGGTCTTTCTGTAACACAGGAAAGTTCGAGCACTCGTAAAAGGATCAGAATAAGATAGGGGACCATTTGTGTAATTTGCGCGTCTTCAACCTTATAACAGCCCTAGCTGTCGCCTGCATTTGCTTCCTATTTAGCAGCCATTGCCGACTAGATGAAGCTCCAGCCGCCGTAGCCTATCGTCTTCCATACTGCCGATCCACCGTCGACTCGTCACAATCGAAATAGACTTGCGATTCAGAATCGCGATTGCTCGGAAGGATAGTAAATGAAGAAGAATGATAGCGTCGATCTGCTAGACGATAGCGTCGCCGTGCTACCTCGGCTCGTCGCCTTCACCAATGCTGGAACTCCGATTAGTCGAAATTGAAAACAAATTCCGACTGAAAACCACGAAGAACAGTAAAGGGCAGAGGTTGTTTTGACGAACTTCCACCGTACCGCCAAGCCGCTGCATCGCCATAGACCCAACGTTGTCGGAGGTGAGCCGCATCAGTGCGAGACCAACGCCGGCTTCACCAACAACGGCGAACACGAGGATTGGCTGGGATTTCAAACCGAAGAACACTCTTCTTCGTGTTCATGTAATTCCAGAATAATAAGTTTTTTTAATTAATTTAATTTGATTAAAAACAGATTCAATCAATCAAAAATTTTAGAACAGATCCAAAATTAACATGGGAGCAAAACAGATTTGATCATAAAAAAAAATAACACATAAATTAATCCACAAATTAATCCAATAACGAATATCGTCATGTTTACACATAAACATGCACCAATCAATCAAACTCATTCAATCGATACCTAGCAAGCGCTCTGATACCAATGAAAGAATTCATATAATGAATATATAAATAAATTGAATTGGAAATAGATATAAATACCTCTTAGTCGACGAACGAATTCCTACGTGCAGAAGCAATGTGATTATTGGATTACGTATACTAGGCCATTTATAGAATATTAAATCCTGTAGCGCAGTTTCACAATCTAAGAGCTTTGAGGAAGAGATTGGAAGGTTTTGAGAGAAAACGGCTGTGAGACTAAGAACGTCGTGAGTTCTGTATCCCTAATTTCTTATTAGGGATGCTTATATAAGTGATGGGTTATTTGGGTTACCCATTAACCTAACAACCCATCACTATTGGGTCTACCCATGATCCATAAGTCATAGGCGGATATTTAATTCTAAGAGTAATAAAGAGGGAAATTGCCAAATGGCAAGCAAGGGTTGAAAAAAAAAAGTGAGAGATAGGAGATATTAAACACGGGCAGAAGGGAAGAAGATTTAAGAATCCTCACAAAAATTCATCATCTCTTTTTCATTTTCCCCACTTCTCCCACCGGTCACCTTTCCTCCACCAATACCAAGAAATTTTGCCAAGTTTAGGACAAACTCTATCAAGTAAGAGCACAAGTTTGAGGTAAGGGATCCATCTTTAAACTTTATCTCCTTATTTGTTAGGTAGTTAGATAGATATAGGAGGAAGAGATTGGTGAGTAAGTGAGAAAGAGGTTGATGGTGCTAGAGATTGAGAGAGCAAGATATGGAATGACATGTAGTGGCAAGAATGAAAATGGAAATGGTTATAAAAGCCAAAAATAAGATAAATAAATGATTGAGAAGAGGGGAGAGTTTCGGTGGACTGTAGGTTTTGATGATCTTATGATTTTGTTGTTGGATATATGGCATTTAATAAGTGATTAATTGTTAATTTGAGCATAATAATTTAATGGAAAATTGCAATTTGAATAACATGAAATTTGTCATTGTATTCTACGCAATAAAAACTTCCAACGGTATATTATATGCTCAAATTGGAGTAAAAAATGAGAAATTAAAGCTCAAAATGAGCCTAGGACAAAGGCAACGTCGTACGCGACGTGAATGCCGGACCGAATTGGGGTACTGCGAACCTAGCCTATTTTTGCTCCAGCCCATGTCATTGTTTTACAATTTTTGTCTGTTTTAGTTTGATTCTTAATTCTTCTTTTATGAAGAAGAAATGAATATTGTAGAATTGAATATTGATTCGGTCGGTTTTGCTATTGAAACTGATTAATGGCTATCAGATTTTGTAATGATTAATGATTGATCATTTCTTTTTGTCTTTTGTAATAAAGCTAATTAAAGCTTTACGTTTTCTCATTCAAAATGAATTCAAATAAAGGCAAATGAATTCAAATGAAGGCAGTTTCAATATTCTGCCTTGTTAAAGTTAATTATCATTTATTATGTCATTATATTCATTAAATCTTGCCACTGCAGCTGTGCCTATAAAAGCAAAGATTGCTTCATTTTGTTTGATACCTTTTTACCGAAAATTCCCTTGAAAATTGTTGTTTTCATTCTGCTTCTTCAACTAAGCTTCCGGAAATTTTATTTCCTTCCTTTTTAAGTTGCGGCAAGGTGCTAGTTTAGGTTCCGATGATAAAACTCTGCCTCGGTTCGGTTTGCTTACGTAGCCGTTGTATCTTGGGAGACGACTGCCTACGCAGGCAATAATCGTCTTAAGGAAACTATTCGTACAGGTCTCGGTTATTCTCCTACTTCAATTTTCAGGTTAAGGTTTGAATTCGATTATTTCTTTTAATTTTTATTTAATTATAGTGTACATTTATTTTGTTTATTTGTATTATATAACTATCTCTATAATTTATATTTAAATTAAATTTATTTATTTAATTTTTATTTCGATTCTAACATTTTGTAGGGATTATTGAAGAAGAAGCTAAGGAGAAAGTTAAAGAAGGCAAGTAGAGAAGAAAGAGAAGCTTAATAAAAAGGTTTGGCACTACAACTTTTAAAATTTGTTTTAAGTTCTATATAAATTCTGTTTGTGTTGAAAATTTTGTTTAAGCAAGTCTTAAATTCTATGTTTAAGTGGAATTTGATTGAATATTTGATTTGGAATTCTACAGGTATTAAAACTGTGAAAAAATTTGGAATATGGAGCTTATTCCAGCAGGATTTCTGCAGGGACAGCTAACTTTCATGATTTTTAATTAAATCCAGAAAATTTATCTTCTAGTGAATTTTTGGCATGTTGTACTTTAATAAGTCTAGAGTTTGGGAAAAATAATATTTGGCATGTTTGGTTTGAAAATTGGATGTGAAAATGAAGTTTTCCCGGACTGTAACCTGTGAAAGTGCATGCTGAAGCAGTCCATTTGTGAGACTGTTTTGTCCGTTATAAAAAGCCTAGATCATTCTGAAATTTTTAGGAGAGATTGTTTATATATTAAGCTAATCTTAGTTTAAATTTCAAAATTTTTGGTCAAGTAAATTATTTTATATACATTTTTCAAATTTGGGGCTGATTTAAGTAAAGTTTGCCTAGTTTTGCTTAAAATATCTTACTTAATGAATGAGTGTGAAGTGTTGATATGAATTTATAAATAGAAATGAAATGGATAATAACTCAATGCTCTACATCACTAGTATGAACCCTCGCGATAAGAGTATGACGCATCATACGGTTAGACTGCGCAGTATTGAATGTGAATTATAGAATGTGTAATGATGTAAATTGAAATGAAATCATTGGGAGTTGCTACGGCAATGATCTATGACCCAATTATTGGAATGATAATGATAATGATGATATCATTGGGGTTGCTACGACAACGATCTATGACCCAATTGACAATTAATCAGGGTAGTTACAACTATGATTTAAGACCGATTAATGAGCCTTAGCCTTATCCTTGTTGTTCTACTGTACTAGTGGAGGAAGTTAGACTGAAAATAAATACTAATTTCAAATTGCCTGAAATGCATATTGGTGGTTAAATCAATGTTTTCATTCGTGTTTATGTTTTCTCTTTATTATTTCTTTTGTTGAAAAAAAAAATTTGCAAAGGTTAAATGCTCACTGAGCAAGAGTTTGCTCAGCGAGTTACGTTTTGTGACTCATAGGCAGTAGATAAAAGTCTTTTTGGGAGTGCAACAGTAGCAGCAGCTATTCGGCACTACATCTTCTGGTAGGATTTCATTTGTGTGAGTAGTTTTGGCATGTAAATTAGTTCCTACATAAAGATTACCTCATGTAAGGTTTTGAATATATAATGGCATGTGAAGGATTTTGCATCTATATATATATTAATTGCAATAATATATAATAAATTGGGAATAAGTATAAATATCTATTGTATTTGATGAACGGATTTCCATGAGCGGAAGCGATTACAGGATTTGGCAAGCTAGGTCGTCTATAGAATATTAAATCATATAGTGCTATTTCACAATCTAAGAACTTTAAATGAGATAGAGCAAGTTTGAGAATGAGAGAGACTAGAGGAATAAGAACCACTACCCAATCTCTTATTAGGTAGTCTATATATAAATGTTGGGTTCTTAGGATTACTCAAGAAGTCCTAAAGCCCATAGGATTACTTATTTGACCCAACTACCTATTATATATTAATTGGGCCCACCCATTACCCACATATCATGGGCGGACTTTAATTAATTATAACATAATTAATGAATTAACTAATTAATTAATTCCAACATCTCCCACTCGCACATGACAGATCTTTTATCCATCTTATCTAATCTCAAATCATACAAGCAAATAGATCATGTGACCAGCATACATCGAGAGCACAAATATCGTATACCAGTTAAGGACATACAACGTCTCAATAATCCTTTACAGGTTCTTTCTATTATCAAGAATATATGCCTCACCTCACAAAGTCTCTTTGCATTCATTGCTATTCACAATCAATCTCTAGCATAGTTTCATGTTCACTATAATAAACTTATATACGATAAGTTGGCTAGCAGAACAAATAAACTATGAACACAATTAATAACAATCTTGCCCTCATACATCATGTCCTTTGTACTGAATTGACTTTCTGATCCAAACAAAACTCTTTAGGCCATTCTGTAGAAATATGCCCCAGGTGATAAGTGTAAATTTAAAAAACCACTTGTTTACGAACAGAGTCTCATAATAGAAAAAATTTGAGATTTATAGAACTTTTTGTTCGTGATTTTTCCATCTCTTGGTTAACTTTAAGCATATATGGTTTGATACATATGTTACGGTGTCTTTCTTTTTTCCATTTGAAAAAGTATGCATGTTACTTACACCATACAATCTGATCTCAACTTCTTAAGATCATTACTAGCCTCTTAAGACAGAATCAATCCCTAAAAAGATTCACAAATTCTTTTACTTACTCAATTGTAAGATTTTATTTTGCTCATAGCAAGAAGACATAATATATTAAACAAGCTCTCCATTATTTAAAATATTGCCTCATCTTGACTTTATTAATCACATCAAATAAAATTAAGGTCACCACCTATGTGAGCAAGTGCATTTCTATTTAACATGACTTTTAACAAAAATAAATGCCACATGCATTCTTAACGTAAATGTCTCATACATTTACCAAATATATATATATTACTTGGTGAACTTGAAATATATTTGTTAAAAAATAAAAATATTAATTCATGTTTTACTCATATATAAGAAATTAAATACATAATCAAAATCTACACAAACCAAAAGACTTAACATGTTTCTGAAACAAACTTCTAGAAACAGCCTTAGTAAGGGGATCTGTAATCATATCTTACGTAGGTATGTATTTAATGTTCACATCTTCTCGTGCAACCAAATCGTTCACAAATTGATATTTGATGTCAATATGCTTAGCTTTACTATGAAACTTAGGATCCTTTGTGTAAGCAATTGAAGATTGACTATCACTCATAATTGTCATGGGGCCTTGAGAAGTATCTTGGTTTAAATGATTCAAAAATCTATTCAACCATACTCCTTCTTGGGCAACGACTGAAAGTGCTACAAATTCAGCCTCTATGGTTGACAGTGTGACACATGTCTGTTTCTTACTACATTAAAAAATTGATGTGTTTCCAAAAAAGAATACATAACCAGATGTTAACTTTCTTTCATCAACATCACCAGCCCAATCAGCATCAGTGTATCCCACTAATTGAGCATCTCTCCCTTTATAACACAACTGATAATATGTCGTACCTTTTAAGTATCTCAGTATTTGCTTCACTACTTTCCAACGTGCTTTGCTGGGTTGGATTGAAATTTCCTTACTAACCTAACAACATAACAGATATACAGTCTTGTACACAACATAGCATACATCAGACTCCCAACCGCATTAGTATAAGGAATGGTTCTCATGTCCTCTTGACTTTTTGGACATATTTCCTTACTAGGAATTTCTCCTTTGCAAATGGGTGTATTTATAGGTTTGGCTGTGTGCATATTGAAACATTTTAGAACTTTTTCTATATATGATTCTTGTGAAAGTGACAACAATATCTTTTCACAATTTCTTGAAATCTTAGTTCCAATAATATATGCAGTTTCACCCATGTCTTTCATCTCAAAATTGGACAATAACCAATTTTTGATATCCATTAGATTTGACACATCATTACTAGCCAATACAATGTCATTATTATAAATTTAGTTCTAGACCTTTTATAGTAAACACAACAATCTTCATCCACTGCAGAGAATACATATGACTCAACTGCATTATGAAAGCGAATATACTATTGTCTGGATGACTGTTTTAGGCCATATATAATTTTCAATAGCCTGCAAACCTTATGTTTGCTACCTCGGACTTTAAAACCTACAGGTTGTTCCATATAGATTTCTTCATTCAATTCCCCATTGAGAAATGCAGTCTTTACATCTATTTGATGTAACTCTAGATCTAAACTTGCTACTATTGCTAGAATCAATCTAATAGATATTACTCTAACAATGGGAGAAAATGTCTCTTCATAATCAATCTTTTCTTGTTGAGTGTACCCCTTAGCGATTAAGTGAGCCTTGTATCTTTTGATACTATCATCCGCTTCGTACTTTATTTTTAGAACCCATTTATTCCCTATTACTTTGCGTCATTTCGAAAGATCAGTTAGAGTTATTAGACTCCATTCAAGCCATCTTATCTTCCATTACTTTAATCCATTTATCCTTAGCAGGATATGATAGAGCTTCAGACACTTTATTGGGCTCATCATCATCTAATAGGTCAACTAAAAGGGCATGGCTAGCATTCTCATCATTTTTGCGATAACATGAAGGCAAAGTCCTTTTTCTTTTAGATCTTTACAACTCTTGATCTTTATGAACACATTCACTTGGATCTAAGATGCTCAAAATTAGATTTAAACCCCCGCTGGAATGAGGAGCTATATTTTCACTTGCCTGATTATTCTTATCAACCTCATGATCAGGAATATTCGCCTGAAGATCACCATCTTCAGTCTCAAGAATTCTCCCACTCGAATGGAGTGATTCGTGAGTGTCTGAATCCTTAGTTTTATAAAATAAAAAGTCTTGACATTCGTCTCCTAACTTCAAAAACTGATCATCAATGAATTTCACAACTCATGATTCTATCTCGATTACATACCAAATTTCTTACTCACTTACCAAGACGTATCCTTTTGATACTTTAGGGTATCTCACGAAGACACACTGTTTACCTTATGTGCCTAATTTTTTAAATTTGCTTGAGATATTATGCATGTAGATAGAGCACCTCTATAGGTGAAAATAGATTAGATTAGACTTTTGCCCTATCCATAACTCATATGGAGTAAGTGTAACAGATTTAGAGGGCATATGATTCAAGACGTACGCGGCTGTAAGCAATGCATCTTCCCAATAAGAGATGGGTAAATTTACTTGTGCCATCATAGATCTCATCATGTCTGGGAGAGTCCTATTTCTCCGTTCAATAACACTATTTTGTTGTAGGGTTCTTAGAAAGGACAACTGATGTTCCATTCCTTTTTCGTCACATAAAGCTTTGAATTCATCCGATAGATATTCCCAACCATGATCGGTTCTCAATGCTTTAATGCTTCTGTCTAATTGATTCTCGATGAGATTCATAAATCTTTTGAAACATCCTAAGGCTTCAGATTTGTGAGACATCAAGTAGATATGACCATATCTAGTATAGTCATTTATGAAGGTAATGAAATAGTGATCCCCATGCCTAACCTTAACATTCATTAGTCTACATAGATTAGAATGAATTAATTGCAAATGAAATTCGGCCCTAGTTGCTTTACCAAATGATTTCTAGTTAGTTTCCCTTTTAGGCAATGCTCATATATTGGTAACTCAACCTTTTGTAAATCACCTAATAGACCTTGTTTTGCAAGACGACTTATTTGTTTTTGGCTAATGTGATTTAAACGTGCATGCCATAAGTTATTTTTATTCACATCACTATGTGAAGATTCAATAAAAGAAAAACTAATATTATTATGTAAATTGGCTTGCTTAATATTCATAACAATAAAACCATTTAGTACACAATCAAAACCATAAACGATTGTACCTAAACATAAATGAACAATATCATCCTTAAAAAACCAATTAAAACCTAATTTCATCAAAACCAAAACAGAAATTAAATTTTTACGAATACTTGGTGTGTAAAGTATATTATGTAAGTATAGAGTACGACCTTCATGCAAAACTAATTTGCATGTGCCAATACCTTAATAGGCACTCGTGCATTGTTTCCAACATAAATCCACTTTTAACCTTTTTGTATTCATTGAAATTCCAAAAAAAGATTCACGGTCTTTTGCTATATGGTCAGTTGCACCTGAATCAATGACTCATAAAGGATCAAATTCAGTTAAAAAAATAAAACTTGATACAAAAATCTCACTCACATAGGAGATAATTAAATGTCTCTTTTTTTTTTTTTTTAAGAACAGTGCAGTCTCTTGCATAATTCCCTTTTTGTTGGCAATAGTAGCACTTCACACGTGTGACATTCACCTTTTTTTTACTTTGACCCTTTTCCTTTATTTTAGTTTATCTTTTGCTTTTTGGTCACATTAGCCTTACCTTTGCCTTTAGCCTTATGCTTTTTGTTGTTGGAACTCGTTCCAAGCGATGTGTCAGTTTGTGCCATGTGCACTTGAGAATTGACTCTGATCAATGCTACTCGATCTTTCTTTAGTTCCAAGTGGCATGCAGCATTGAGAAAAGTCTTGATAGACTTTTCATGAGTTAGGTGCATTTTCATATGCTCCTAACTATTGGGCGAGGAATAGATGATTGAATTTTCTGCTCCTCTGTGAGCTTATGACCATCATCAGTGAGCTCATTGATCATGTTTTGCATTTTTCTTAAATTCTTTTTCATGCTGTGATCAGGATGCTCAAATTTGATAGTTAGAGAATGGAGTTTAGTTAGAGACACATCTCCAAAACTCTCTTACAATTATTTCCACAAATCCATTGTATTCTCACACTTTCAAAATTGCTTTGCAATGTCATCATCCATTACACTAAGTATGATGATGCGAGTAGAAGAATTCTTCTTCTTCCATGTTAGGTAAGCATCTTCATCCCATCTATGCTGGACAGTTATGCCTTCCTCAGGCTTAAGCATGACATGATTCAAGGTTTCAAGGACCTCTTGGTCCTCGAGCGCATATTAAATCTTCATTGCCCATATCTCATAGTTGTCACATTCAACTTGAGATATTTGTTAAGCTCAATAATAACAGATTTTACAGAAGACATAGTAAATCCTTTTGATCTATATAAATTAGGTTTGCACATTTAAGATTTCTAAAGCAATATATTTTCTATTACTATGTACTAACACATTTTAACTCATAAAACCTCCCATTAGACTTAGATTCGAAAAGTTCACTATGTTTACAATCACCCTCCAAGAACTAATGTTTAGTTTAATTTATTAAAATAATTATACATAGTAAGACAATTTGTTGGATACCCTAAGCTCACATAGCTCATAAGTTTAAGTTCTCATAACTCTAACTTAAAATTGTTGGTTTCTACTCATGTTTATACACAATAAACATATATAAATATTCAACATGAATTGTATTTAAACAAATTAAAAATAAAATCTTTTAATATTTAACAGGAAACCAATCATTTCATGCATCCAGATATATTTATATTTCTAAAGAAATATAATAATTTTATTTACAAAAATGAATCATATAATATATTTATTATTGGATTTATGTGCTATAAGTTAAAATTTTAATAAATAAAATTTTAATTTTGATGTTCTCTATAAAACTAATTTATTATAATTCTATAGGCCAATAACATAATTTGCACTCTGTACTATCACGAGAAATTGATTTTGCACTCTGTACCAATATATCATGGATTTAGCACCCTAAAGTATCTAATTTTCACACACTTGCACCCTCTGTCCACGAGATAACGGCGCATGGATTGCACGTGGACGGAGAGCGCGTGACCAGTCGAGGTTTTTGACAAAAACGACGCCATTTTTTATTACAAAATGAAATTAAAAAATTAAAAGCCCCTGTACTATTACTTTTTTTAGATTTGCCCCCTCTACTACTAAAAAAGCTAAAATTAAGCCCTCCTACTATGAGTTTTGTATGTACAAGCACCCTTTTATTAAAAATTAAAAATAGTCCTTAAAATTTTTATTTAATTATATTTATTAATTATCTACAAAATTAATTTTATTTATTTTTAATTAATTATATTTATAATAAATAATATTTATTAAAATATGATTTGAATTTGATTAATTAATAATTAAATAATATTTTTATTTTAATTTAATTAATTCATAATTAAAATAGTATTTGTTATTAGAATTAAATTTAAATTTTATTAATCAATAATTAAAATAAATAGCATTACTTTTTATAATTGAAATTCAATTTTAAATAATATTACTTATTAGAATTGGATTTGAATTTCATTAATTAATAATTTTACTTGATATTCCTTATTAGAATATGATTTAAATATAATTAATTAATTACTATTTCATTTATTATAAATAATTAAAATAGTATTCTAACGGATGGGTTGCATGATAATATATAATTTTTACAGAGATGTTGTTTTTCTTCTTGTTTTGTTTTGGTGAGTAGAAATACATTAGTGATATTTGGTTTATTTTGAGGGCTAGAATGAGGTTGTAGGGGTTTATTGATGTTTAGTCAATCAGCGCATTATGGCTAAGTCATTCACTAATAAACTTGTCTGTCTTTGCCTCCAGGTATACACTTTTCACAAGTTTTACTTTGACAACTACAATCAATGAGTGGAGCAGCATGCTGTATTTTATAATTTATACAGTTGTGCCTATAATTGTAGTCGGTATTCTCGACAAGGACCTAATTAGAAGAACTCTTTTTAAAGTATCATGCTCTTTATGGAGCGGGACACAAATAAGAAAGCTACAACTCTAAATTGTTTTGGGTAACAATGCTCGACACCTTATTGCAAAGTGTGGCCATTTCGTCCTTCTGTTAGCAGTGATTATTTTAGTTAATCTACACTTGGCTATGGACGTAATAAGGTGGAATTAGATTACTCAAACCGTCATTTGGGGATCTATTCATGCAACCTTTATTTGTGTCATGATCATTGATGCCATTCCATCTTTAGTTATTTACTGGTAAGCTCTATTCTTTCTCACTCGTAAAAATTGTGAAATTCAATAATAACAAGATTATTGCATATAATAGGAAGGGCACTGCAATTCAAAGTTTCCAACTTTTAAAGTCTTTTGTTAATATAACCTTTCTTTATATAAAAATGTTGGTTGTAAAACAACATGACATGATAATGGTGGTTCTAGGATCTATGCTTTAGTCAGGTTTCGAAGCATGTTTCAAGTAGCAAATAGTGGATGCCAATCATAAATAATTTGTAGTGGCTAATAAATAGCATAATTTCCCAGTTTAGGCATTTAATTTACTATGTTTATAATGCAAGCAATCTATTGTTGACAGGGCCATGTTTAAAATTGTGAAAACTGGATTATTTTGGTGTTGCTTGTTGATCATAATTGTGGGATCACTCCTTCCTCGGTTTGTTATGAAAGTGCTATGTGAATACTATACTCCAAATGATATTCAGATTACAAGAGAAGTAGAGAAGTTTGGTAGCAGCAAAAAGGGATCTGGAGTCCAAGGAATAGAAATGAAGCTGTAACACCCCATATAGGCCTGGAAAACCATGCCTATAAGAGGTGTTGTTAACTTATTGATGACATTGGAGTTCCAGAATAGTGCGATTCACACTTTAGTAAAATCGTCTTATTTTTGCTTAACAAATTTACAAGTTCGATTTTATAAAAAATTTTGGCAGAGTTTCGGATCACATCTAAAAGTTCGTGGATAGTAATTGCGACTATGATGTAATCCTTGCGATTATTCACTGGAATCCTGCATGAAAATTTACAAACACTTCTAAATCATTCACCTTATACCCTCATACCACCTGCAAGGAAATTTTCACACTTCCATATTCACAGCTTGCACGAGCCCAAAAGTAGTTCATTGTTTAATAACCTCTATGTTATACACTTAATTACTAATTACATATCATTACTTAAGTTATTATATACATGCCACGGGTATTTTACACAAAAGCTTAATAGACAATACCCTGGGAGTTGTGCTGCCGACCACTGTAGCTGATGCCGGTTTGCTAACTAATCTTCTACTATAACCTGCGAGTCATCAAAAATAACTTGCTGAGCAACTAGTGCCCAGTATGTACTTTAACTTTTGATTAAACACAATAAAACAAAACCAGAGAAATACAAAAATTACTTTACTAAGAAAAACATACAAAGTAGTTAAATCATTGATTTATCGATCACATGGTTATTGTGCAAATCTTTAAAATAAGAGTTTTAGTTTCACTTAGTTTGCCCTCTTGGTCTTTGTGGCGCTCGAGGTAAGGCTCAGGGGAATTTCACTTGAACGGATAATCACAAAGGGCCCATTATAATTCATAATATATCACATCACAACCGGCCGGATCACATAACACTTGAACGGATAATATAGCAATAGCTCTTTTCACATTTCACTGTTACATATCACTTTCAAATTTTAAGGCGCCGTATCACATATCACACATATCACTTACCCGTATGATGCATCATACCCTTAATCCCGTGTCCAACCCGACTAGGCAGAGCTTGAGAACAGTTATAATCAATTATTGCAATTAGTACACACTTAGCACATAAACATTTGTTTTCACATATGTTAATGTCAAACTTTGCAAACAATTCATAAATCTGCCCAAACTTTGGGAAGGCATATAAAATAATCCACAAGTCCAAAAATTCTAAACTTTTAACAGATGCTAGTTCAATGTTTATATAATCTACCATAAAAATTTCAGAATTTTCTGGGCTGTTTACGGGGTTCAAATCACTTACGCACGCGGACAGCTCCAGTGTTGCGGTTCCACTGGTTGCAGTCCGGTTTTTAATTTTTTCGCCACCAAATCTCAATTAAATGTACCCAAAAATATTTTTCCCATAAACTAGACTCATTAAGGTACAATATATTAAAATTTTGCTAGAAGATTATTTTTCTAGATTTAATTAAAAATCTCGGAAGTGGACTGTCCTGCAGAGGTACCTGCTGGACAGCTCCCACATTCCGTTACCAAAAACAACTAATTTGTCCCACGTACGACCGAAACAAATATTCACTCAAGTTCCACATATATTTGACACTTGAAACATGCATAAACATAAGATTTGATGCAAAAACAGAATTTATACAAAAATAATTGTAAAATCAAAAATTAAAGTACCAAACCTCAAATCTTAAGCTTCCTTTTCCTTTCAATGGCCTTCTTCTACCTTCTCCTCTTGTTTCCCTACATAAAGCACCACCCCTATGTTATGAACAAAACCCTAGGTTGGAAGAACACCTGACTAGCCTTATGATTTTCTTGATTTTTAATTAAATTAATAGCTAATTTAAGCTTAATTCCATAATTTCTAACTTGATTCCTTTTATCTTCAACCTTGAACTTATGATCCCTAACTTTCACTATTCACCTATATTGATATTCATATGAAATCTTAAGTTTAACAATGAATTGATACTAAAGATATGTTAAATCATGCTTAGAACTTAATAGTTTGGCATAAAACTATAAAAATTTCACTCAAAAACTAACTTACCTTAGTTTTATCTTCTTCCCTTCTTTTTCCTATGGAGCTGACGGGTTGGGGCTGGAAAATGGTCATTTTTGGCCACTTTCCTTGCTTTTATAATACTAATTAATTGGATGTGGGTGTGCCTACGTGCACTTAAAATTTAATTGGACAATTAAGTCAAACTATGCAATTTAATTGGCTAAAAATAAAGTCAATGATTCAACTCTTTTAAATTGTCCAAATTCATTCTAAGATCACCATATTTGATTGTTTGGAGCACCTCCTTAAAGAAATTTACAAAAAGGTCCTCAGCCGGTTGTTTCGACATATCTTCGCGCGCACGCGATTTTCCGGAAATCCGAGAACACCATCGGGTCCGGCTCGACGCTGCGAATCTTTTTATAACTTCATTTTTTAGTGTTGACTAAGTCAACTTTTCCATAAAAATTTACGCTTGGGTCCCTGCAGGTCAAATTGTCGAAAATCGCCTTTACGCGATTCCTGCCGTTGGCGCGTTTCAAAGTCTAACGTTATTACTCCATAAAATATCGTAAAACCTACCTTTTTATTGTCTATGACGGATTCCAGACCTCAAAAAGACTTTTTACAACTTTT
>CATIWJ010078738.1:0-10000 GCA_949640765.1 Croton laevigatus | reverse complement strand
AGATCAAATAATTTAGGATATGTTGGACCAAAATCTTCTGTTAATTGTTGCTGATTTCTTGCTATAATTCTGGAATTCATATGAATTCTGATATTATTTTTTTGTTTCCTCTTTTTTCTGAAGTTCAGTTATGATAGTTTTGTATTTAAGCAAGTTTTCTGAAATGAATAAAATACACCTCCGTTTTATGATCCACGTTTTCTCTTTTAATTTCAACAGTATACTAGAATTTTCTTGCATCCTTCTAAATTCTATGCTCTAGCTGATGAATCATAACAAAATTAAAGCTTTATTCTTGTTGCAATTGACTTGGCCTTGTAACTTGCAGTTCTTGATTATAAATAGAAGAGCTATTTCTCTGCTTTGTGCTTCACAGTTATTCATTTGATTTCATAATCCATTTACACTTGATCAGAATACAGGTCTGAGCTAAAAATTTACACATATGACACAGGGAACATCATAAGCAAATTAATGATTACCAACCATACAAAGGGAGGTGGGGGTACTGGGTGCAGGTAAACTGCATTTCATGATCAATTTTGTTTCAAGGTGATGATATTAAAGAAAAAATTGTTACAAATGGGAAAGCACATCAAGGAAACACGAAATCTAGCAATAAGTATGATAAAGAAATAGAAGTAGAGCTCAAAAATATATATTTGAATTTGACTTCATGAATTAGAGATCAAAGAGCTCTGCATTCTATAAACAGAAATTTTACAGTTTGTAGCTGTCATTTCTAACATCAAATCCAATTAAATAAACAATCACATGCACAAGTGAAAAGCATATGCATACACACAAAGTGTGAGCATTTTACATGAAATAATTGTAACAGTAGTACCTTTGGGATGCGCAGAGGATTTTTTGAAGCATATTCACATAGCTTTCCAATCATCCGTTCATTTGGCCCATCCTCTTGCCATTCAGAAGAAATGATATTAAAAAGAAATCTCTAGCCAGATGAATGAAATGAAAATTCCAAATGCATATCATTGTGCGCTTATTTTTAAGAACCAGAAACATATGCACTTATTTTTAAGAATCAGAAACATAGGTGGCCTAATAACTAACTTTTTGTGCAAGAATAGCTTTATCCAAGATGGGAGAGGGAATGGCATCCATAAATTTCAATTGGAATGAATTCAAACCCAAGCCAAAATGTTGCCTTGAATCTAAATTAGACAACTTTCTCCACCACTCATATATTGCATATTCTTATATAAGTTACACATTGTGAGATGCAGCTGTAACAGAATACTACAAGCTTTTCTCTAACATGAGCATGAAAATTGGTTCTTGTTAGGTGGTTATGTTGATCAAATACATATTCAACATTTCACAAAACTGCAATATCCATAAAAATTGAATGAAATTAAAAGCGTCTAAAAAGTTTAGCATTGGATAAGAACCAATAAAGAGCATGAATTACATTTCATTTTGTTGGAAATGGATTATTGGATTCCATAACTAGAGAGATTTCCTAAATTATCCTAGAAGACCAGCTAAATCGCATTTGATTTGTTTGTCTTCCAAGTTCAAACGATATTAGCATAAAATAGAAAACACAGAAGTTAAGCATGCAGAACAGCAAGTTTGTTGCAACAACATCAAAAAATGCCATTAGAAACATGTAACATTTAAAAAACCCTGAAAAAATGCTAACCTGGTTCCGGGGGAAAATACCAGAAATGATCTTCTTGTACCTCTTGATTGGCTGTCTAGATCTTGCCAGCATAGCAGGGCAAAAGAAACAAAGGCTACCACATGCTGGCAATAATTGCCTCGAAATGATACCGGAAACTGCACTCATATCCACAGATTCCAAATATATTCAGCAAAGGCGTAAAAAATACAAAAGATCGATTTTCCCTAAATTTTGTTTTCTCTTTCTTTCCCTTCTAAAACCAAACAAAGTCGGGTTTTGGTAACAAGAAGGGAAAGAAAGATTCAAACTCAAATAGGCGCCCTCAAATTGAACTACCAGCCTGTACAATCAACATTTTGACAATCACTAAACAATGTCTATTACAGAAATTCAACAAAACGAGTCATTCAAAATTCCAAAAAAAAAAAACATAATCAAAATTTAAAAACAATAATCCTATCTATCCTACATTAATCAACCAAAAGAATGTCGATTGCAAATCCAAAAAATTAATTTAAAAAAAAAAAAGACAATGTCAAACCTAATAAGTATGTACAAATTAAAAAAGAACCGGAACCAAAAAAAAAATTAGAAAAAAAATCTGAAAGTGACTTAAAAAGAAGTAAAAATTGAAAATAGATTGATAAGAAGGATTACCTTCTGATCAGAGGCAAGATGAGCTGACCAGAGACTGGGAATCGCGGGCGGCCATGGAAATGAGGCACCGATATTCAAGCATTTTAAGCACCGCTAAATTTAATGAGACATTATTTTCTCTCCGAAAATAAAAAAAAAAAAATTGTAATGAGAGCCGGCGCCATAACTAACGATGATTATGAACTTCCACACGTCCAAAACGGCATTAGAAGTGGGGCCCTCGTTATTTTATTGACATGAGCTGTCTTCACATCTTGACAGTTAATTACCGGTTTTTTTTTTGTTCCCTTTCTCGTCTCCTCCCTCCCTCCGGTTCACTCCACTGTCCGAATTCTAAATGGATAATTTTTGTAAATTAGATATTTTTTTTTATTATAACCATTTAAATTAAGTTGTTTCTAATTAGCTAGATTTTTTTACGATGATTTATCTATATAGTGAGTGATAATGTGAGTCTTAACGTGGACCGACAGCTAAAAATTATACTTTTTTTTCCTCTTATATGGAAATGGAATCACTATAAAAAATAAATAAATAAAAAAGAAATAAGATCAGGGAAAGGAAAAACGAACAGCTATTTTGCCTATTATATAACTTTATTTTATTCTATAGGAATTAAAATTAAACACAATATTCAAAATCCATCCACTAAATTATATAAACAATAACTTTAATTTGTTTGGAAAAGGGCATATAAATTTCTAGTAATTAAAGAAACAAAGAAAGGTTTAAAAAATGGGTTTAATTAATATCTTAAAGCAAACTCCAGATAATAACATCATTAGCAATACGGAAAGGTTACTTTAGCTACTTCATTAGCGCAGTGATAGGATAGGAATCATGTCTTTATTAATTTGGAAGCAACTCAAAATCAATTTCATCCATGTTGGATAAAACTGGAAAGCTTGCTACTTTCAATCATGTCAAAAAACACACTCATTGATTTTTTTTCCCCCTCTATCAGAACACTCATTGATTAACATATGATTATAAAAAATAAATTTTGGATTTTGCCAATTTAGACTATTCATATGAACAGTTTGAATTTCAAACTTCAGTTTGAAGTTCTGAAAATTAATTCAATGTTCAAAAGTTATTTGAACACCTACAGCCTCAGGATAATGCAATCAATGCGGAACTGAAAATTTAAAATTACAGAAGTCACTAATCTGATCTGTTTACTTTTCTGTTTTGATTAGCAAAACTTTTAAGCTTTTGTCGAAGTACCTCCATGATCCCTCTCAACGTGCTCCACAAGGGCTACCGGATCACGAAAACCTTTACTACATTTGGGACATACATCTACCGGCAACTTCATGACCCGGGATTGATTGTCATTCTTTTCGTGCACTTTCTGTACGTGCTCAACTAGTGTTGTAACTGAGGAAAACCGTGCACCACATTGTGGACATTCTTCCTCTAGTGCACCACTACTGCTCGGGCCAGCACCACTTTTTGCAGTCTGCAAAGCTTGGCTGATCTCAGTGCTCAATTTTGCCATGCCCGCTTCAGCTGAGGCTCGAACACTTGAAGCTGCATTTCGGAAGGCTGTAGTCCACCTGGCCGAGGGAGCTGCTTGGGTTTGTTTAGGCTTTGTTTCTTCCTTTCTACTCCTATTTAGAAGACCCATAAATTGAAATCCAAAATCAGCTTTCTTGGGACCAGCACAACTGTGGTCAGGTCCGAAACGGTGCTTCAAGCAATGGTCTATGGTGCAGTCCCTGCATTTGATTGTGTTTGAGAATGTAAGGACCTCCCTACAGCCTCGAACAGGGCATTTTCTCTTCTTTGTGACTTTGTCATAATTTGATGGGTCACACTCTGTATTAACATGAGTTTCCCAAGAGATGTTTGGATCCTCATCAGGATTTAGGCGAACTCCTTTCGCACATAGCGGGCAAATAACAACTGTAACATCCTTTTTATCTGCTTTAGGGCAACTGTGTTTAGCATAGCTTCGGTGCTCCAAACAAAATACCTGAAAGAATTACACAAATATTCTTCACCACAATTCCATGGGTTCTATTACGAAAGTTGAATTCGAGACAAGAAAAATAATAACATCCAACATATGTAATCAAGCCAAAGAAAAATCAAACTTAAGCAAGTTTCACAAGCTTGGATTTGTTCATAAAAGAAACACAACTGATACACAAATAACATACCTTTTCATCTATAGCAATGAAAGAAACAACTAAATATTACAAATATGTATTGATTAATATTACATGGTCAGCAGCTTTGGCAATTGAAAGGGTAACTAACCCTAAACATTTTGAAAGTACAATTTATAGAAACTAAAACTAAAGTCATCCATCCTTTTCAATTATAGCATCCACCAAAATCAACATGGAAGGATCACTGGCCAATGGATTTTTTTTTTTTTCATTTTTGCAGATTAACAGCCATAAGATGCACCGATATGCAATTCTAAGTTTCCAACTTATAACAGATTCCAATGAAATGATGCTATTGAATTGAACAAATAATAAATCAACCAAATTGCGGTTATTTCTAGGTTAAATTATGTTTTTCAGTAATATAAATCCTGGGTCCTGCAAAAATTAACTAGATGGCATAAAAAGAAAACTAGTTGTTCTTTTGCTTTTCCCAACCCGAAATCCAACTCTGACAAAAAATAAAATAAAATTCAAAAATTAAACAAAACCCAAATCATAACCTGACTGCAGCGGTCGCAAGTGAAGGGCAAGAAATCGATCTGTCTGCAATCTTCTTTGGAGCAATGTTTACCAAGATCGGGAAATTGGGGTGTTCCCATTATGGAAATTCAGAAGCCAATCAACAAATTTTGCAATACCAAATAATGAAAGCGTTGGTTTAGGATTTGAAAGAATCAGGATTTGGGTTTTTACGGGATTTGATGCGAGATTCTGGAAATCAATGTCCAAAAGCTGAAATTGAAGTCAGCGTATATATGCAGACAATAAGCGTGGAATTGAAAGTTTGATGAAAGAGTCGTTGCAAATCGTCTTAATTTTTTTCAATTTCTGTTGGTTTTTATCCTTTTCTATTTTGGAGAAATCACGCTTGACCGAGTTGCGGGCTTACAATATTGGGCTGAAAGACAAAACAAGGCTGATCCAATGTTAGTTCTAACTTCTAAGGTCCTCTTTCCTTTGCGCTTCGGGCTACCAAAACCCTAAATGACAGAAAAATGTTATTTTAAAGGAAAATATATAAACATATAAAAAGGGCCAATTTAGGGGTTCTTTCAATTTGAGGCCCCGAATTGAAACTTAAAACACATTTGACCATTCGACCTTTTCAAAAAGCTGAAAAGCTGATAGGAAAATAGTTCAGAATTATCAGACCATTTTTATATAAAAAAAAATTAGAAATTCAAAATAAAAAACAACGAAAACGGGTATGAAGAAAATCGACCACTGAAAAGTAGAACCTACCTCTGCTGTAACTCCGCCGCCTGTCTCCACCATATGCAACCAACCGACAAACGAAGAGTGTCGTTCAATAGTCCAGGCACGGGCAAGTCTCCTAGTACCTTCAAAATCGACGTACAGTAGCCAAAAAACTGCCCAAAAATAATTGCGACTTACATCACAGTAAGTCGAAAAACCACTTTGATACATGACATTCAAATGGTTTCTTGATGGTTTCTGTCATGCAGAAGGTTGATCACGAGCTTTAAAGCAGTTTCCATCGTTATTCAGACGATAATCCTTCAATTTTCAATAAAAGTCTGCCAAAGAAGAAAGTGAACGACTAAGCAATTTCAAATTAGTGATTTTCAAGCGTGAATCAACGATTTCTATGATTCAACTAGCCAACTTGTATATGGGAGGATTCCAACAAGTATCAAGTCAGAATCTGTGAATTTTCAGTTATTTTTTAGCTGGAAATAATCATTTTTTGCTAGCCTGAAAATCAAGATTGTTGGACTTCGTTAAAGTCGTAGGCAATCAATCCGATACTTGTTGCATACCCTTTCTAAACTTGGAGACAAAAATTTTGGCTATTATTTTCAATTTGGTGGCCTAAAAAGCTCTAAATGGCCAATTTTCCATTATTTTGTTGAATTTGAATCTTTTGCTTATTATTTTAATTTTGGTGGTTGATTTCATATATATCCCATCAATTTCGCGTAGAAAAGGTTCAATTCTCCTCTTTAGTCCGTCGTCAAGGTTGAAGAAGGTTCGATGGACGATGAATGACTAACGACTTGGTTGAAGAAAAAGGTTATATTATTTTTAATTTGAGGCCACAGAACAGAAGTCTTTTCATATGTTTTAACACAAAATTGTTTGACTTTTGACTTGACCAACATAATATTCTAGTAGATCCTTGAAAAATTTAACGGGAAGGAAGACCTGTAGACTTGATAGTAGTAGTTTTATGTCTGAAAGAAATTTTCCCCATCATTTGTTGATTTGTTTTGATAATCAAATATGTTGATTTGAGACTGCCGTAAATCATGGGTTCCTATAGAATTCTTCTTTGATGGGATTGGTTGTAGATCATGGATTGGTTCTTATCCCATTTAATTTCAAATGCTTTAATTTGATCAATAATAAAACAACCATCTAATATTATTGTTAATAAACTCTTCGCCTCTGGATAGTTAAGAGTTATAATTTTTTTAAAAAAAAAAAAAAAAATTTAATGGTGATTGTTTGAGGGGAGGATGATTGAAAATATTCAGTATACATTCATACTATAAAGAAAAAATTATGAAGCCTTAATCAGATCAGATCAACCCAGAAAAATTTATACAAAAACAATTAACTGAACAGTTTGTTTTATACTATACTTAGTATCAATCAATGATAGAAAATAAAATCTAAGACCTACTTTATAATTCACACCATCCTAAACATGGTAAGATCTCAGATATAATTCAGATTTTGCTTGAAGAGGAGGACAGAGCGACCCTGACGAACCCGAATGATTTCACATGGAACTTCATATGCTTGCGAGCTTCTTGGATCCCTCGATAATTCATCCAGCCTTCAACACCATATATGCAAATAGTTGGAACTTTCCACACAGATGCACTGTTAAAAAAAAAAAAATGAGAAAAGAGAGAAAGAAAGCTGGGATTAAGAATATGCATGAAGTTAAGAACTAAATCTAAAATTGGAGTAGCCAAAAATATTATGCAAAAACATTCTTCCTCCTCCATTAACGCAAATTGCACAAATCATCGGATTGTAGTTCTGTGTGATGATGCTCCAAATCCACTGACAGCATTCTGCATCATCAAATTTACTCGTGTTAGTCTTCTATGAGGCTAATGAATAATATATAGCAATGTGATACAACACCTTATTTTCTTTAACAAAATTGTTATTAAATCGACAATGGGAATGTGGTACCCACAATTATGAAATATTTAGATCATATCAAACTATATAATCGTTATAATCTCATATGAAGAATTTACCTGAGATTCAGGAGATGGGAACACATTCCAAAACTGTAGAGTTTCATCTCCTGCTCCCGTGACAATGTTCTGGAAAAAGAAGTGTGTTAACAAAAAATACATACTTAGTATGGCTGATTAGATTAAGATCGATAATGGTGGATGAACATCTGGGGAGATGGCAAGATAAAAAACTGGGTATGTGTGGCCTGTAAGAGTTGCCAACCGCATTAGGAAAACCTGCCACCATTATTTGGTTCGAGTAACCATCAGTGCTGACAAGTTCATTTACATTCTTAGACCATACAAGATTGCAAACCTGCCGTCATTAAAAAGAAGATATTAGTGCATTTATGTATTTGTGGTGGTGGTAAGAGTGAGGGGAGCAGAGGGAGAGTAGACTGAAGATGGACTAGCTCAGATTTGGCCTGGGAAAGAGCAAACAAAGTAGGTACTGCACCTGACTACCAGTATCCATGCAGCTGAGATGTGAATTAGTGGTGGTATTCCAGAACCTAACACAACGATCAGCTGTCCCACCCCCAAATGCCAAAAGTCCATGAAAATGTGGTGGCCAAGCAATTGCTTTTAAAGCTGCAGTATTCTCACAATATTTTAGGATAGGTTGAGTTGAATTTTGATTCCAAACTAAAAGCTGCAAATGGATGAAAAAAGGTTTTAAGTCTTAATACGGGAAAAATTGAATACTAAATACTAATTAATGAGGAGCTAAACATGATTTTTTACTAATATTTAATATATGTAAATTTCAAATAAATCTTTTGTTTTAAAATAATAATTTGTTCTTTCATCCCAATTGTACAGTGCACGCAGTAAGAAAAATTTACATATATTATGTTTTAAAATAATTTATGTTTTTGAAGGTAAAGAGTTGTTATTTATTATACACTTGAAAAATAAGAATTTTATCCATTATATTTTTTCCAAGTAAATTCATTAATTTCAAATTTTTTATATAAATTTTTTAAGTTTGTATAAATGCTCAATGTAATAAAAAAATAAAAGTTTAGCAAAGTTATAATTTGCATTTAATCATATTAGTTTTTAAATAATCAAAACTGCACATCGCGCGGGTATACAACTAGTTTCAAAATAGTTATCATAAGTTTGAAAATGAATGAGTTAGAGTTGTAGAATTAGTTTGTAAATAAATTTCTAATTAAATTCATTTGTAAATAAAATGACTAATTCAAACATCAAATCCATTTTTTTCATTTCCAAATATAACGAAATAGATTTACGAATGAATTTCACAAAATTTTTCGCAACAACTCCAATATTATAGTCCAACTACATGTATGATTGCTCCCATTTCACTTGCGGCCAATACAAATATCACTTTTATTTTCTTTTTCATTGATTATTAAGATATTTCATTTCATCAGACTGTTTCTTATCTTCCCATGAAATGAATGTTGTATATACAAAAGAAGTTGACTATGCTTTACCTCCCATTTAAAAGGTTTATTTGTATCTAACTCCAAAAGCTTGAAAACCAGGATCTTTGTCCCTCTTCTACCTCCTCATTCTAGCATATGAGCTCTTTTGCTCGGCTAAGGTTTTCACTTGATGAGGATTATAGCAGAAAACAAGAAAGAATGAGGTTCAACGGGGTATAAAATAGGTCGTTTCCAAATTAATTTGGCTTTATATCAAACTCAATTGATATAAATTTACCTTCTTCAAAATCTCTATAATAGATTCCCCAGAAGGGGCAGAAGTCCGTACATGAGTGAATTCAAAAATCATAATAATATTCAACTCTAACCCATCACACATATTTGTACTTGTTTCCCACTTTTAAAACCCATAAAATTATTGAACTGAAACACATACATAAAGACAGTTTTCAACCCTTAGCCTGATTCTGACTCATATACATATAAGCATATTAATGAATTAAAACACATGCATTCTACTTTTGTTCTCTATTTCATTTTATTTTTTTGTTCACTTATGACAAGTTGTATAACACCCCTTACCCGACCATTTGCAGCCGAACTAAGAAGTGTCACATTACATAATTTATATACTGTCTACTTAAATTACAATAATAAGGGTATTTTTTTTTTCTTCTATCTACCCTAACTTTGCATGTGCTGACTTCATCTTCACAGTATATGTCAGTCTACGTTCTTCGGGCCCATTTGCTATTTATCAGTTCTTGTTTCTTTCACATCTTTCGGAGACCTACAAGTTCAGGATTAACCAAACTTGCTGAGCTATTACGCTCAGTGGATACTTTAACTAATATAAAGCATAATAATTTAAAT
>CATIWJ010078736.1:0-46149 GCA_949640765.1 Croton laevigatus | reverse complement strand
GAGGAGCAGCAGCGGAGATGAGGTGAAGGAGAGAGGAGGAGCGGCGGAGGTGAGGTGAACGAGAGAGGAGGAGCGGCGGAGGTGAGGTGAACATGGAAATCGGGTTTCGTTCGGCAAAAGAAAGAAGATAAGGTGGTGGTGGTGGAGGCGTTGACGGTGGAGGCGGAGGTGGTGGTGGTGGAGACGTTGGCGATGGAGGCGGAGGTGGTGGTGGCGTTGGCGGTGGAGGCGGAGGTAGTGGTGGCAGCGGCAGGAGGGACAAGAAGAGAGAAGCAGATAAGAAGAATGAGAGATGATAGAGGAGGCGGCTGGTCTGGTTTAGTTTTAGGGTTGTATAAAATTGAATATATAGTGTAAGAAGTTGGTTTTCGGTCGGGTTCGGATATTTTCGGGTTGAACCCGAACAACCCGAAACCCGAAGTTTTAATATTTTACCATCCGAACCGAATCCGATTATTGTTCGGAGCCCGAACCGAAACGTCGGTTCGGTCGGTTTGAACGGGTTGGGTCGGGTTTTGCACAGCCCTAGTTGCAAGTTTGATTTTCCATCCCTATTGAATAGGATAGTAGCCATATTTTGTGTCCCATGGACTAAAATTCCTCCAATGAATTTAAAAACATGTAACATTTAGCATTTTTTCTAGAATAAGATTTAGCTTTTTTTTTTTTTTTTGATAAATAAGATTTAGCATTTTTGAAAGTATGAACATTAATAGGGCTGTAAATGAACCAAGCTACTCACGAACGGCTCGGTGCTCGGCTCGTTAAATGCTCGTTCGAGTTCGTTCATCAGCTAAACGAGCCGAGCTCGAGCTCAATAATCGAGCTCGTGAAATAAACGAGCCGAGCTCGAACATGCTCGCGAACAAACGGGCATGTTCGCGAACTGTATCGTTTATATGTAAACGAGCTCGAGCTCGCGAACAGGCTCGCGAACGAGCTTGAAAAGGCTCGTGAGCAGCTCGAATAGGCTCGTAAACGAGCTCGAGCTCGTGAACAGGCTCACGAACAGCTCTTAACGAGCTTTCGAGCTCGAGCTCACGAGCTGAGCTCGAGCGGCTCGGAAATTATCGAGCTCACGAGCCGAGCTCGAGCTTAGACTAGAGCTCGTTAAATAAACGAGCCGAGCTCGAGCTCACGAGCCGAGCTCGTCAAATAAACGAGCCGAGCTCGAACAGCCCAGTGTTCGGCTCGGCTCGGCTCGTTTACAGCCCTAGATAGAAGAAATGTATTTTTTTTCTTAACCCCCTTCAAAACGATGTCGTTTTGCAACTTACACGTTCATTAACGCGCCTCCCGTTAGTTTGTTATACAAGCGCCATTAGATTTATTACATAAGGGGTGCGTGCATAACTTTTTGTAAGTTTAGGGGCTTAATATTGATATTACTTCACTGAGGGGCCTTATGTAAAAAATTGGTAAAGTTTGAGGGCTTCGAAATGCATTACGAAGCCCTTCACGCGCTCACCGTTTGTTTGAATTACACGCGTTTTTAACTCTGTCAAATAAGGGTTTCGTGTAATTCACGCAGATAGTTTAGGGACTTAATATTGCTATTACTTCGCCGAATGGTCTTATGTAAAAAATGAGTGAAGTTTAAGGGTTTGGAAATGCTTTTGGCCTAAGCTCCATCCAATGATTTTTGTTGGTCTATCACAAATTGATAACTATTCATTACTGTACTATAAGCTGAAGGAATTACAACATCTATTGGAATTCCATCTTTCATGATTTCATAGAATCCTTTGATTCTTTTATTCGTAAAAGATTAGTTCTAATCATCTATAAAATAAAATCCATTTGACTTAGTACAGTAAAGTGGGAGCAAAAGAGTAATTATCTGATGTACCTAAGGATGGCCAAATGATTTGATTTACATATGTTTGACTGAGACAAAGAGAGTTGTGTTCATAATAATGTGACTCTTTTTTAAATGATAGGCTTTTATTTGGTGAAAGCTTTAATTAATGTGACTGAATTATACACATGTAAATGTTCGTAAAGATAATGTAGTCTATTAAGTGCTCTTACTGCTTTGAAGGCAATTGGATTTTAATGGTTGTGCCCTGTAAATCATTTGGTGAGCATCATCTTATTTATGCACATGTTAAATGCAAAGGAGTACTCACTGTTGTTTCCTTGACTTTCTTTATTTTTTTTTTTATGTTCTGCTTGGTTATGACTTGTTTCTTATTCTTGTTTGTGTAGTTTAAGTAACAACTTGATTGTGTAGAAAATTTTTTTTATATTAGCGATTGTTAGAAAGTATGATTATTTGTAATTTCTAGTTGAGTATTTTCCCATTAGTTATAGGCCATTAGCTCATGAGAACAGCTTTGAGTCACGAGTTAAAACAAAACATGTACTAAGCTCCTCTTTTAGTGATCCTTAAGAGGCTATATTCTTATACATATTTCAGCTTCTCTAATAGAGCAGAAAATTGGGGTTGGTGGGCAAGTGTGCATGCAGTGAATTTTGTAGCTCTTTGCTGGTTTCCTTATATTTTATACATCTATAGTCGTGTGAATGTTTTTGTGACTAGTTGCATTTCTCTCAGGCTAAGAACAATTGATGCGGTTATTATTACTCATTCTCATGCTGATGCAATTGGAGGTCTCTGAAGATAGCACTTTCTAATATTATCTTGTGAAAAATAAAGCATTGTGAAGTTTCTCATTCAAATAAAAGTCACATGTTATCTGACACCAAAGTGGATCCTTTTTTTTTTCCCTGCTCAAATTGCTTCCCTAGGTCTGGATGATCTTCGGGATTGGACAAACAATGTCCAGCCTCACATTCCAATATATGTTGCTCAGCGTGATTTTGAGGTAAAGAAAATGATTCCACTGTGCCTTTGCTCTATTTTCTTAGAACTCTATCCGTGTTTGAGTTGTAGGTGATAACATTTTGATATGCTCATGTAACATAATGATCACTCCTAGATGAAATTATTTTAAGAAATTCTTCTCCTGGCCTCTGATTCACTTGGAACTTTTGCTCTTGTTTCACTCCCTGACATCGTTTTTGAATTATTCACTATTGACCATCTAAGATTCATTTTTTTTCTCGTTGTTGACTAGCGCTTGAAATACTGTTCTGGTTCTAATATGTTGAAACATACTTGATTAACTGAATTTATGACTGGATGTCAATACTACTTTAAAAAAATTGTTCATCTTCTGAGATATTTTTGATGCAATATTTGTAAATCTCAGAACTGATTGTTTGAGGTCAAAGCAATTCAGGTGATGAAGAAGACTCATTATTATTTGGTGGATACAAGTGTAATTATACCTGGTGCTGCCGTCTCAGAGTTACAATTTAACATCATATATGAGGAGCCCTTTGTCGCTTGTGGTTTGAAGGTAACAATAAGTTTTTCTGTTAGATTGAGTGAGATTATCCCTTTAGGATTTCCAGCTATGGTTTTTGATCATGTTATAAAGCTATATTTTTCAATTTTAAGTGATCAAAATATTATCCTGCCGTCCTGACCAGATAGTTATCGGCTACCAGCTGCTACAGAAAACGAAAAAGTCTTACTCTAGCATTGGGAAATTCACTATTTGGTTAATTACAACTGCATATCTGCTAACCTTTCCAAATGTCAAATTTAATATGTTCTGATTTTACGCTTCAGGTTACTCCTTTACCGGTTTGGCATGGCAGTGGTTATCGTTCCCTTGGTTTTCGCTTTGGTAACATATGTTACATCAGGTATTGCCTTAAAGCACCACAGGGTTTTGGGAAGTTATTTTAATTTCTACACCCGTTCTAAAGCTAATCTTTCATTTGCAGTGATGTTAGTGATATACCTGATGAAACTTATCCACTACTTGAGGACTGTGAAATTCTGATATTGGTTTTTCTCTCTCACTCGCACCTTTTCTCTCGCCATTTTTTTTAACATTTACACCACCGGCTTATATTTCGGTTAATTTGTTCAGGATGCTCTGAGGCCTGACCGGTCTTCCGCAACACATTTTGGACTTCCAAGGGTATGATGGAAAGAGTAACATGTTTTGCATTTTTCATAATATCTTTTTTCTTTTATGTTGATTAATAATAATACGCATAAGCCTTTTTTTTTTTTTTTCGTTTATGTAATGAATGACATCTGATCAACCTCCTCCACATCCATAATTTTTGTTTTGAAAATAATTAAGCCAGCAAACATTAGTTTGTATGCAAATGCCAGAAGCTCATTGCAAAAATGAAATTACTTCTATCATTAAACCATCCTCTTTCTTTCTCTAATGTTAAATTGTTGTCAAAAGAACATCGAATTCTGTGCTAATCCTAAAATTTGTTTTTCCAGGCATTAGATGAAGTCCGAAAAATTCAACCGAAGAGAACACTTTTCACCGGTAAGTGCATACGTTTCCTAATCTTGGATCAAGAATTCGAACTAATTTATATTCCTTCCTTACTATGATAAACTCTATTTTGAAGAGCTTCACGCTATAGTATGCCATTTATTCACGAGACTAATAACCCATTTCAGTTGGAGGCTTATTCATCTAAATTTTGCAGGCATGATGCATCTGATGGATCATGAAAAGATAAACGAAGAGCTTTTGAAATTAAAGGAAACGGAAGGGCTTGATGTACAACTAAGCTATGATGGGCTGAAGATACCAGTAACACTCTAAACTTCTGCCTTATTTCTACTCATTATTTTTTGCAATAAGTATCCGAATATACATATATATACTCTTTACAGAAAATGCAAATCAGTTTCTTGTGAAAATTTTATGATATTAATTCATAAACTCATTTATTTCTTATTCGAAAAGATATAATTTTCCTTCGAGTTTTCAGCATAAGTATTGAATGGTTTTCATCCGGTTTCCTCATTTCCCTGTGTTTTCTTCCCCATAGTTACAAGGGGAGGGAGAATGGTGAGGATCAAACCCGGGACCTTAAGGTCCTGGTAAGGGTGTTATACGCCTTTTCCATTTCCCGTGTAAAATGCCATTTTCCTTAAATCTAGAAATTATTAGAGTGCTGTTGATGATGGCTGTTGAGGAGTTGCTCAGTCAGAACTTTTAGAAATGCTTGTGTCCTTTTAGCAGTGCACTACCAAAAAATCCCAAGTGCCTTTAAAAGGCTTCTTTTGCTCAATTATTTTTTGCTCTCTGTTACTGAATACTTTTATTTGGGTTTGTAATAATGATATATAATTATCGGTTGCAATGAATACTATTTTTAATTTTATGCTGAAGTGATTAGGAAGGATTGAATCAGATTTTTTTTTTCTTTTTTTAAATTTTTTTATGACAATGATTGGTACCACTTTTTCTGTAGAAAATAATGTTATGGCCAATCATGGAAGGAAGGGGCTTAGTTTTCCAAAAGAGTTGGAATAAAAATATTGGTTTTTGGATTTTTTTATTATTATTTGTCTAATAGTAAACCATTCAATTTATTTAGGATACATAATAAAAATTTTATAGCTGTAACACGATAGTAGTGGTAAGTAGGGCTATCAACCGTCCGCACTCCGATTGGCCTTGTAGCTATGATTTAAGTATTATTATAGTAAGTAACACAATATAAAATATAATTTTGTTAAAATATAATTTTTCTATGTGCTACTTGCTCTAAAATTAAAGATGTGACATATTCATTTGTGAATTCATTTATAACCGTTTAATATAATTTTATGTATGGTATAATTACCTAATTACTTATATCCCTAACCGTATTTATATTATCTAATTACTTGTATCCCTACACTTTATGGTTTTAACATTTTAGTCCCTAACTTATGCTTTTGTTATACATTTAAGTCATTCCATTCGTTTTCCTTTATTCTACTATTAAAATTTTTAAAAATAATTATTTTATCCTCGATAAAATATTTTAATTTTTATTTATAAATATATCTTTTTTCCGTGAGAAAGTTTTGTTGTAAGTATTTATTTTATATTTTTTTTTCACAAAATAAAATATAAAGAATAAAATAGTTGTAGTTATTTTGGAAAAAATTAAATGGAAAATGACTTTTTAGGCAGAACAGATACATCAATGTCTACTAGAACCATAAGTTAAAAACTCAAATAATTTGTATAAGAATCCAAGTGTTAAAATCATGTTTAAAGATAGAGAGATTCAAGTGTTTTTTTTTTCCCCTTTTTTTTTTAATCTTTAAATATGAAAATAGTGTAGATATAAAAAATTCTCTCTTAAAAATAATACTATGAAATTAATAGGATACATAGAGAGCTACCATGGAAGATATACATGATCTTTTCTAGTGGAAACAAAAAGGTTAAGTTTTTGGACTAAAATTAAGTTAAATATTCAATTTAAAGTCTGGCATTTCATGGACTTGGTTTTCCCATAGTGCTCTTCAAATTTGGTATGAAGATCAAAAATTAAACCTACTTTGCTACCCAAATCAGGAAACACCAATTGTGAAATAATTTCATCTAAAATTCAATATATATATATATATATATATATATATATATATATATATATAACGGCATAAGTAGTTTCTCTGTCCTACTTTAAGTGAAAAAAAAAAAAAAAAACCACTTAAAATAGAACCTGAGAGAGTATAAAATACAACGAGATATCAATAAAATCATGTTTTGGTTGTGGACAGGAAATGACACGTTGAATTGAAAAATCACCTAAAAACACCTACCATTTAGGTTGTATTAACGTTTTTCACCATGAATTTAGCGGTACTAACGTTTTATTTGCAATTATCATTTTGCACCATGCTTAATTTTATATTATTAGTTTTTTTAAGGATTTTGTCTCTATTTTTAACTCTCTTTTTTTTAAAATCCCCTGTGTTTCCAAGAAAAATGAGATATGTGATTTTATAGAATTTAATGTAGAGTGAAAAATATATACTATCTATCTCTATGCTAACAAAAATATATATGAATTCATTTTATAGAATTTAATCTTGATTGAAAAATATATATACTATCTAGGAAAAAAAAATGAGATAATTCATTTTATAGAATTTAATATTGATTAAAAATATTATAAAATTATAAAATTGTTTCTGATTTTTATTAAAATTTAATATTTTTTAATTTAAAAAATTGTCTCTTTAACGTGTATTTTAATTTTATCATATTAATTTATCCATATGTTAAATAATAATTTATTTTTATTGAATTTTTAGCTAATTTCTCTAGTTAATATTACTAAACTTAAGATTTATTATTTATTCTTTTGTATTCATTCCTTTCAATTTAGAGAAGTTGACTTTATTTTTTTTTTTGTTGCGTTTAACTTCATATTTCGAGATCAACTATTTACTAATAACATTTTATTTTCAATTAATAGCAAAATGTTATAGAAATGAAGAAATTAATAGATTCACATATTGAAATATAGATTAATTGACCTCAAAATATGAAGTGAAGCGCATATTAAAAAGTCAACTTTCTCTATATAAATTAAACGAATGTAGTATTTTTTTTTGAATTTGAACCCGTTCAAAAACTGTCATTTGAATTGTCAATTAGTCAGCAATGGCTGGCCGATTTAAGTTCGGTTCATTGAAAACTTGAATTTTGAACCTTAGTTCACGAATTGTAGCCCATGTCTACTTCTGGTTAGGGGCAAACTTATGTAGCTCTCCAAACTTCTTACTAATATTTAAGATTTTATCCCATAAAAATTTGATTTATACTGCAAGATATTTTGTGTCACCAACAATGCATGGGTTCGTACAATATTATCCAATCACCAAAAGACACGTACACGTGTCGGTATACCCGTCCGAGTCTTATCGTTGATTATGGTATCACGGGGTGTAGTGGATTAATGAAGTTAGCTTGATGTTGAAATTTTGGAAAGCTGAAAACAAACAAGAAAATATTAAAGTGCATGTCAGATACATTATTCTCCATGAACTATATTGCTTTGGAAGTTACACGTGGCACCATGTGGTTAATCTAGCCCATGTGAAGATGGGGTTTTCAGATTTTGTGCACCCACCACGCCTCCTTTTTGGCCCTGTGATAATGTGTTTGACAAATATTGAAAAAGTGGGACCCGATTAATAATCAATGATTATATAGGGTGGGACCTATGTTATATATAGTGCACATCTGTGTATAACATTATGCCCCCCACTCGTGAAGCTTTGTAGTGCATATGATACATGAACAAAACCAATTATTTTCAAGTTGAGATATGGGATTTGTTTTGTAGACTTTAGCAATAAAAATTATTGAAAAAAGTACAGACATAAATTATTTGAAAGAATTGCAATTTGTTTATTACAATTCTAATTTGATGTAATTTAGTTTTTTCTTTTTCACTCAAATAATAATAATAATAATAATTATTATTATTATTCACTACAAGAAAATAAAACAATACTAGCTAAACTATGAAATTCGGTTGCTAATTAAATTTACTGACAAAAAAATGTTTATATATATTCAAATAATTATTCTCTTAACCAGGCCCGTTGGAGGTCCTGTGCATGCAGTTTATTTGCACAAGGCCCCTGATAAGTGTGTGCTTTATGAATTGAATCTGAGACAAGTTATTTATTTTATTAAGCACTTTTCACTGAGCCACTTTCAGAACACATATTTTTCATTTATTTTAATTATATATCATAATTTTTATAGGGCCTAACGCCTAATTTTAATATTTTACACGGAGTCTCATAAATGTATGAGATGACCCTGCTCTTAACAAATTATCTTTGTTAGTCAAGAATTGCCAGCTTAATTATATTGTAAAAAAAAAAAAAAAACTAAAATTGATTTCACATTTTTGTGAACAAGTTGGGTTGGGGGCCGATAACAAGTTAGGTTTGATTCATAATTTACTTCCTGTAGTTTGGTAGCATACTATATAAAACCTAGCAAATTTGCATACTCAACTAACGTTTATAAAACTTATATTTTTGTCGTTTGGACCTAACGGTCATAGAGTCTATGATTACGACCTTAATTAGTGGCATTTATTGTTTGACATGTCATCAGTGGCATATAATTATCATATGATTTAATTTTTAATCGATTTAATTAGTTAAGGTGGTGAGATATGAAAGCATTTTAAACATCTAAACTTTCCTTAATTATAACAATTATATTAATATTAATAATTCAATCATGAGGAAGAATATGTAAATTACAAAAAAAAAAAAAGGAAACAAAAAATTAGAGCGGTAGCTAATGGAATTAGATAATAATATGAGTTATACAGCACGAAGTAACTCTTTTTCTGAATATCGAAGTGCTAATAATACGAATGGTAGGAATCGAATTCAAAACTTTCACATACTACCATTTTAGGATAACGAACCAAGCTATACTTTGATTGGCAGTAAATAAAATCAATTTAGCTTGATTTACTTGGATCCATTAAATTTCTAGAAAAAGAAGGATTATCCAAAAACATACAATTGAAATCTTTTGCTCTTTCTAAAACCAGAAAATATTAATCATAGTGTTAATAATTTTGTTTGGATATATTATTTTTGGACCGACTCAAGAAGGTTATGAGAAAGAGAAAATGGGAAACAAATGGAAAATTGAGAGAATGCCATGCATGTTAATATAGTAAGCTTGATTTCTAAGGCTACACCTCTGTATATAATAATATAATTTTGATAGAAGAATTCTTTTTATTGTCAAAAAAATTTTCCATAAAAGAAAAATTAAATTTAAATATATTTTAAAGTGATGAATTTTTTTTTTCAAAAAATAAGTCATAATAAAATTACTAAATATTTTATTTATCATATTAATACTTATATGATAAATATTATTTATCATATATTTTAATACTATTTTTATTTTTTTTAAGATAATTATTTCTTTATTAAATTAATTAATAAATAAATAAGAATTCTAATACTATTGGTATTAAAAATGTATTCTAATTAGTTATTAGTATTATTTATTTAAAAAATTCTTTATTAAATTACTGAATTAATTAATAAATAAATACAAATTCTAATACTATTGAAATTAATAATGTATCCTAATTAGTTGTTAGTATTATTTATTTAAAAGATAAATAATGGAATCCAATCAAAGTGAACCTTCTAATATTAATAATAATGTGATTTATATATGTAATATTTGTAATATTGGTAACCTAATTAAAAAAATTTAACGAACTTTCAAACAATGTGATTTATAAAAACTTTTAACAAACTTTAACCCAATTAAAGTGAACCTTTTAATATTAATAATAACGTGGTTTATATACGTAAAATAACTAAAATAGTAATGGATTACTAAAAGTGTAGGCTAATTATAGAATCGAATTTTTTTTTTTTGGAAGTCCGCCCCAGTTTTGGAGGCTTTACTCCGACTAATCGACCAACTTGGGCTATGCACCTAGCGGTGGTGGATTTAAACTATTAGTATTAATAATGTATCTTAATTAGGAGTAAGTATTAATATTATATTTCCATTAAAAATATAGATAAAAAATTATAAAATTGAATAATGAGTTTTTAAAATGAAAATAATATTTAACACGAATATTATTATATGGCGAATATTAATATTTGTATAATTAATAAATTTAATTAAAGAAAAATTATAAAATTGACTAGCAAATTTCTAAAATAAAAATAAAAAATTTATTTTGACAAATTTTATTTTTAAAAAATTTTAAAATTTTAATTATATTTATTTAATTAATAATATTTTTAAAATTTTTAATTAATAATTAAATTTAAATAAAAATTTATTATATTTAAATTTATTACTATCAATATATAATTAATCAAACTAAATATATAAACAACATAAAAAATACTACCTCCGTCTTTGTGATTTATTTACATTTTCTTTTTTGGGTGTCTTTTTGGGTTGTTTATATTTCTATTTATAGTAAGTTTTGTAATTATTTATTATTATTTTTTTATTAGTATTAGTGAAAAAGTAAGTGATGTAAATGATTAGTAATTGTTTATTATTATTTGTGTATTGGTATTGACGATTTTTTAATATTTATATTTTTAGAGTGTAAAAAATTAAAAAATACGAAAGTAGTAACAAGAATACGCCTACGACACAAGCTAAAAAAAACTAGGATTACAAAAGATGAATTTAAATTAACTCATGAATAAGCCATAATATCTGCCTACCTACCACCGACTCACCGAATGAAGTTTCAATCGAAATGTGATATATAGCCGACCCTTTTATCTTATTTTATTTCACCAGAATTTTATTTTATTTTATTTTATGATACTACTATATATATATATATATATATATTATATGGCCGCCTTTTAGAATGTGACATATATGTATAATTTTTTCTTAAAGAAAATATTATATTAGTGTTTTCAATTAAAAAAAATTAGTCACTTAAATTTTAAATAAAAATTATTTCTAATCTTGTTTATATATTGTCCATTAATTAAGTTTAAGTGCTAAAAAATGCATAACAAATTGGAAGAACCAAAATAAAAATTTCAAATTTATAGTTTGTTTTGAAGGTATGGATAAATTTATTATTATTATTATTATTAATTTTGGACATATTGGACATACTTTACATAGATGCCATGCTATGCACCTTAATATTCAACACATATAATATTATTATATGCACGCTCGAGAACAGTTACTGGACATTATTTTCGTGTTTTAGGAATCCCAATTTTAAAATTTAATTAAATGAAAATATTTTTTTATAATTTTCTTAAGTTTATATTTTTAAAAAAATGTAAATGGGAGAAGGAAAAAAAAAAAGTGAAACCAAGAATATAATGGTGGAAACTGAGAGACCTAACTCAGAATCTTTTAGGAGGAATTGCTAAAGGATGGTGTTTGGAACATGGAGGTTAATGCAAAAAGCTTGTGGCAGGAAATAAAAAGGGCATTAAAGAAGTAACAAGTAAAGTGCTTGGGGTCTTTAAATGGTCAGAGCCTCGGCCATAAGATGCATGGCAGTGGAACGAGGAGGTTCAAAAGGTTATTAAGCCTAAGAGGGAATGATATAAAAAGTTACCAAATGCTGCAAACAACGAGGCCTTTGAGGAGTATAAGAGATCTAAGAAAGAAGCAAAGAAGGCAGTTAGTGAGACCCGTGGTAGAGTACTAGAAAGATTGTATCAATAGTTGGATACTAAAGAAGGGGAGAAGGGCATCTATAAGCTTGCAAAGTTGCGAGACAGGAAAAGCAGAGACTTAAGTTAAGATAAATATAGAAAGGACGAAGATCACCAGGTTTTGACAAAGGATAATGAAATAAACGAGAGATGGAGGATTTATTTTGACCAACTATTCAACTCTGAACATGAACAAGATTTTCAAATTCTTACTGTGTTAGATAGAAATCTAAGTTGGTATAGGCGTATAAGATATTGTGAAGTAAAGGAAGCCTTGAAACATATGAAGATTGGTAAGGCATGTGGTCTAAATGATATCCTTATAGAGGTTTTGAAGAGCCTTGGAGAGGTATGAGTTGTCTGGTTAACCAAACTTTTTAATACTATATTGAAAGGACGTAAGATGCCACATGCATGAAGAAAGAGTACTTTGATACCAATATATAAGAATAAAAGAGACACCCAAAGCTGTACAAATTATCGGGGTATCAAATTTATGAGTCATACAATGAAACTATAGGAAATAGTTATAAAACATATATTGAGAAAGATTATGGGAGTGTCGGAGAACCAATTTGGTTTTATGCTAGGGAGATCTACTATGGAAGCCATTTCTCTTTAAATAAGGCTAATGGAATTGTACCAAGAGAAGAAAAAAGATCTCCACATAGTGTTTATTTACTTGGAGAAGTACTATGGTGGGTCTTGGAGAGGAAAGAAGTTAATATCAAGTATATTAACATCATCAGGACATGTACGAGGATGGCATCCACTAGTGTGAAAACACTGAGTGGGGACATAGAGGCTTTCTCCATTGCCATTGGATTGCATCAAGGTTCAACCATGAGCCCATATTTGT
The DNA here is from genome assembly GCA_949640765.1 of Croton laevigatus. Taxonomy (NCBI): domain Eukaryota; kingdom Viridiplantae; phylum Streptophyta; class Magnoliopsida; order Malpighiales; family Euphorbiaceae; genus Croton; species Croton laevigatus. The sequence goes on along the minus strand of CATIWJ010078736.1, from coordinate 33,220 downwards.
TTACCCTGTTTATAGATGAGTTAACCAGGTGCATATAGAATGATGTCTCTTGGCGTATGTTATTTACAGATGACATTGTACTTATTGATGAAATCAATGCTGGAGTTAACCGTAAGTTTGAAGTGTGGAGGAAAACTCTTGAGAATAAGGGTTTTAAGTTAAGTAGGAGCAAAACAGAATACATGCACAATGAGTTCAGTTTAAGGAAGAAGCAAGAACAAGAGGTTAAATCGGATGGAGTATTGGTCTCCAGATCTAGACAATTTAAATATCTGGGTTCTATATTTCAATATGAAGGACGTTTGGATACAAAAGTGGTACATAGAATACAAGTTGGGTGGATGAAGTGGAAATGTGTATTAGGGATTTTATGTGACAAGAAAATACTCTTTAAGGTGAAAGGTAAATTTTATCCGGTAGTTATACGGCCAGCAATGCTCGTAAGTAAATGTTGGGCACCAACGGGGCAACATCTCTATTTATGGAGATGAAAATGTTAAGGATGTGTGGTCATATAAGGTTGGATAAAATTAAGAATGCCTTTATTTGAGAGAAAGTCCACGTAACGGAAGTTAATGATAAAGCGAGAAAAGGTAGACTTCGATGGTATTGGTATGTTTTGTAGATGTCTCCTCATGTGGCAGTTCGTAAACGTGAAAACTTGATAGTTGAGAGGGGCCAAAAGGGTCGAGGAAGACCTAAGACTATTTGGTAATAACTAGAGATTTACGAGTCATAGATATCGATGCAAATTTGATTCATAACAGACTTGAATAGAGAGGTAAAATCTGTGTTGTGGAAAATACCTAACGGTTGTGATGATTGCTTTCCTTATGTTTAGAGAGGTTAACCGTTGGATAATTCATACAGTCGACCCTAACTTATTTGGGACTATGACTTGTTGTTTTTATAATTTTCTTAAGTTTGAAATACAGATACGCTGTATAAAATGAAGTACATTATATATTAAAATTATGCTATAATTTTACTTTGCACTATTTAACCAATGGGAAATTTAATATCAGAAATCTGAATCTAACAAAAACATCTTATATACACAAAACATATCTCAATTAGGGATAAAAATAGGCTTGATATATGCGAAAACACCAAATATAACTAGTCGACTCCCTCGGTTAAAAAAAAAAATAAATAAATAAAAATGCACTATTCGTTCAGTCCCTTTTAAGATTAGAAATGGAAACCCCACTGAAACATTAATCAATCCACACTTTCAGCCTCTAAAACTACATTGCTGGACCTAAACATTACCTAGGACCTCCTGAAGTTCAATATTGTAATACTAGCTCTGTTTTCATGAATTGTTTATATTTCCGTTTTTTGGTTTTTTTTTGAGTTATTTACATTTTCATTTATAGTAAGTTTTGTAATTGTTTATTATTTTTTTTTATTGGTATTGGTGAAAAAGTAAGTTTTTTAAAGTATTAGTAATTGTTTATTATTATTTCTGTATTGGTATTAATGAAAAGTGGGTTTGTATTGGTATTGGTGAAATAGTAAATGTAAAGATATGATAAAAACGGAGGTAGTATGTATAAATAGGGACTTATTCCCTTATGAACAGAGAACCAAAAACACAAGAGCACTAATGACTTCATTTACCCTTTTCTCTAAAATATTTTGCAACACACACCATATTAAAATGACAGAAATAATTTTATGTAAACACTATATGAATGTATCAACCTTCAAATTTTCTACTTCCCAAGTGTTTGTATATTATATAAAAAAAAAATGTGCCTTTACAAAAGGAGACATATCACATACACCTAGCCAACATCTAAATAAAATTATATAATATGCTTTTTTTTAATATAATATTTTCAAATGTGAGCTGGGATCAAGTATATACATAAGGGTCTAGCAACATCCCCCATTTCAAAATCTAAATCATCGAAGAATAAAACCATAAAAAGACAAAATCGGGACAAAAAATATATTATCCCCCATCTATAATTTATAAAGGAATATATTAAAATCTCATCGAAAACATGAAACTAACCTAGAAAGACAATATAGTTCCACAAAGACACCATATTATATGGTAGTATAATATAACCACTAGATATGTTGCTACTAATTTAATTAATTCTCATTGTTGATGACACACTATAAGGTATATATACATATTTTATATATTTGACATAAATTCTTATATATTGCTACACTACAAAACGTGTAGGTATCATTTACATATAAATGGGTTTGCTCAAAGGTCTAACAAATTTGTGCTTTGTGTCCACACACATATATATTGGAAGGTCCAACGAACTGAATAAATACTATACTATACAATTATATATGGGGTATTTTAGCACTATACTATACAATTATATATGGGGTATTTTAGCTTGTGTATCGCAGAACAAGTAATAATACTCCCCTAAATAACAAATGACAAATTAGGAATTACAACAAAATGAAATGTGAAGAAAATTAAGCACAAAATCTCCACTTCCTATATTAATAAGATTAATAAAATCGCAACACATATGCATGTATTTAATTTCACAACTACGAAGCTAAAAAGAAAAGACATTATCTACATTAGTTGACTCAATCAACATTTAGACTCTTAACAAGTCTATTTTAGTCTTGGAGAACCAAACACAATTGCGGAGCAGTCAAATTCTGTTAAAAAGGATAGATATATAGAAATTGACAATCAAGTCAACTATAGTATGTCTTAGTGTCTATCTTTATATCATTAAATTGTATGTAGCTCAGTTCCCCAATCCCAATACCATACATATTGCATTAATTTTAATAAAAATGTGCTAACAACTACACGTAAAACTTTTTTATTTGCTAGAGGAAGTGATTATTATTAGACTCATTATAAAATTTTACATAGATTTACGAATAATACCGATATACTTATTCTATAAATATCAAAATAAATATAACACGAGATTCACTATAAGAAAAAATAACAAAAGTATACCAGTAACCAATGTAATTCTATCATCACCCATGTTCAATTAATACAAAAATGAGTATTTGCACATCCTTATTGCGGAAGAAATCATGAAAAATTATGTATGGTCACTGGTTAATCCAGAGGATTAATCAATACTCCGTAGAAAATTATAATATAATATGCATAGTGTAGAATCTTAGACGTACAATTTTATTTTAATTAATTCTAGAAACCATGTAAAAAATGTCAGAAATTTCAGCTATCCTTTATAGATACATAAATCATACTTGAATGATAATGAATGGATTAAAAAGACTCTGTTAAAAAAAGAAGGAATGTATTAAAAAGAAAGAAAGAAAGAAAAGTATGATTAATTACTAATTACAAAATAATTATTTACATAACTTTTTGGCATACCAGTTAGAAATTAATCAATGGATCAATCATATATATAGCACTGTAAATGCAGAAAGCTGTGAATGAAGGGTCTACTAACCAAATGTTAAATCAATATCTTGCTAGCTAATTAATTAATTGATAATTAAACCAAACCAAACAAAATAATAATATGATATGAATATTTTTATATCGAGATTGATATAGAAATGATGATTTCTTTTTTATTACATATGGGTTGTCTATTTTTTAAAAATAATTATTAGTTCTAACTTTATGAGAAAGGTGGATGTAGAGAGTTCAGAACAGTGATCAAAAGTTTAAAAAAAATTAACAGCAAGAAAAAAAGTTTAAAAAAAAAATTTATCAGAAGAAAAATAAAAAACTTTGTTTAAAAAATAAATAAAAAGCAAATAGACAATAAACAAAAGAAAGAAGAGAACAAAAGAAAAGACAGAAAGTGTAACGTCAGAGTTCGGCTCGTAGGGTTCCTTTCTTTAGTTTTGTTTTCTCTCTTCACAATCACACACACTATACCCTTCTTCTTCTCTTCATCCATCTCAAATATCTCTCTCTCTCTCTCTTCTATCCAGTTTTATTTATGAACTGTGTTTTTTCTTTTTCTTTTTTTTGGTTTTAATTTTGTATTTTTTCATATTATTGTGTACTTACAGTTGGATTTTCTTGATTAAAGGATCTGGGTTCAGCTTTAGTTTTTCTTTTTCTTGTTGTTTCTTATCAAAAAAGTTGTCTTTTTTCTTGAATCCAAACAAAGAAGAAACTATAAAGTTTATGGAGTTTCAATAAGAAATCAGTTTTCTACTGCTTTATTTGGGTTGTTTTAGCTTCTTTATAGGTTTGGATTTTTGTTTGTCTTTAGATCTCTTATATAAATACACATATTTATTACATACAATTATTACATGATGCAACTGCAACAACAACCAGCAACATATTAATAAGTAAGTGCTTATCTTAGAGATGATGATGAAAGGTAATAATAACTTGATGTTTCATCAACAACAAGAAGAAAATATGTCAAATTTGACATCGGCTTCCGGCGAAGCAAGTGTATCTTCCGGCAACAGAAATGAGTATTTCCCTCCACCACTAGCTCAATCTCAACCTCCTCTCAAGAAGAAAAGAAATCTCCCAGGAAATCCAGGTTTATCATTAATTTTCTATTTCTTATTAATTAGTTACTTATAATTTTAATTGGTATTAATTAATGAATAATTAGCTGAGTTCTACTAATTCTTTACTTTTTCTTTTCTTTTTTGTTTTTTTTTTTGGGTATGGATTAATAATTCTTTCAAAAAAATTTCAGACCCAGAAGCAGAAGTGATAGCTTTATCACCAAAAACATTATTAGCAACGAATAGATTTGTATGTGAGATCTGTAACAAAGGGTTTCAAAGAGATCAAAATCTGCAATTACATAGAAGAGGACATAACCTTCCATGGAAGCTTAAGCAAAGAACGAACAAAGAAATTGTGAGGAAGAAAGTTTATGTTTGTCCTGAAACAAGCTGTGTTCATCATGATCCATCAAGAGCTCTTGGTGATTTAACAGGAATCAAGAAACATTTTTGCAGAAAACACGGTGAAAAGAAATGGAAATGTGAGAAATGTTCTAAAAAATATGCCGTTCAATCTGATTGGAAAGCTCATTCCAAAACCTGTGGCACTAGAGAATATAGATGTGACTGTGGAACCCTTTTTTCAAGGTATTCTTTTTTCTTTAAAAAAAAAATGACAGAGAATTGCATTTAATGCATTTTTTCTTCTTCTTCTTCTTCTTCTTCTTCTTCTTCTTCCTATGCAAAGTCTTAATTATTGTTTATTTATGGCAAAGTTTAATTGCAGAAGCTTATGTGGACAATCTGTCTCTATTTTCATAGAGTAATAATAATTTAATTTTTTTTCTAAGAGTTGCAGAGAAAAATAATAAAGAGAAAGAAAGTACTGCTGGCATTATTGTCATGAGCCACTTAGCTTTTGTTTTCTTGTGGTGTGAATTTTTTGTTTTTTAATTTATTTATTTATTCATTTTTTTTGGGATTTCAGGAGAGACAGTTTTATCACCCACAGAGCTTTCTGTGATGCTTTAGCAGAGGAGAGTGCAAGAACTGTCACTGTACCACCACCACCACCACCACCGCAACAGCCACCACCACCACCAAATTCAGCAATTGTACGGATGAGTAATAATTCTAATTCTTCTTCTTCTTCAGTTCTTCAAATTCCTCAATTTAATGCTCATCATCAGGATCCTAATAATAATAATTTTCATGCATTTCAACTTAAAAAAGAACATCAAACTTTTACTACTACAAATAGTCTTAGACCAGACTTACCACCATGGTTAGCTTCTTGCCCACCACCGCCGCATCATCATCAGATTGATCATTCGTCGTCGTCTTCTTCGATTCTTAATCATAATCATCTCCACCACCAAGATTATAGCCAAAACCCTAACCCTAATAATCTTGGACCCACTTTACCTCATTTTCAAGCTTCTGCTTCAGCAGCAGCACCACCACATATGTCAGCTACTGCATTGCTGCAAAAAGCTGCTCAAATGGGTGCAACTATGAGCAGCAAAGCTACAGGATTAGTACCCCACCACCACCACAACAACAACCACCACCACAACCAACAAGAACAAGCTCACGTGACTGGTGATTCATTTGTCGATCGTCTTGTTGTTCCATTTGCAAATAAAGCTGCTGCTGCAACTCTCTCTTCCGTTCCTTCTGGTTCAACTAGTAATGGTGCTCTTCTTCAAGAAATGATGAATTCTCTGTCGTCTGGGTTTCACGAACCTGCAACTACTACTACACCTTCATTTGAAGATGCATTTGTTGGTGGGATTTTCAATTCTAAAAAAGGTTCGAAATTTCACGATTCTTTATCTAAACCAACCACAATGGATAACAATGGTGGCCGAGGCGGCGGGGGAGGAGAGGGCTTAACTAGAGATTTCTTGGGTCTTAGAGCTTTTTCTCATACTGATATACTGAGTATGGCTGGTTTTGGTAATTGCATGAACAATACTACTACTACTTCTCATGAACAACATAACCAGTCGCAAAAAACATGGCAAGGTTAGCTCTTTCAGAGATGGAATATTTTAGTTTCTTTTTCTTTTTCTTTTTTTTTTTTTTGAATTCTATAGTTGTATTTAAATGTTTTAGTTCTTCTTTAATTTTCAATTTTTGTTAAGAGTTTTTACTCCCAAAGGGAAGGACAATCTTAAATTGCAGATATATAAATAGATTAATTATATAGTTCAATTCACTCCCTTATTTTTATATACTAAATTGTTTGTAATATTCTTGATTTATGGTGCTCTATCTTTAGTTAATTAATTAATTAAGCATGTATGATTACAAGAAAAATTAATTATGAAGAGATATTCACAAATTAAAATTGTCAATAGCAATGTACTGAAAAAAAAAAATTAATTCTATCTAATTTGAGCTACATGATGATTAGAATGATTAATCATCCAGTGATATAAGGTTCCTCCATTTTGATATTGATGAGATTTAAACAAATATAGTATTAAATTAGAACTTTTTTTTATATGAATCTAACTAAGCTAGATTAATATGATTAGTAAATGGTAATTAATTAAATTTTAGTGCGTGAAATGTACTCATTTACCTACTTATACCAGGATTTATATTATTTTATATCTAATTAACATCAAGATAAATGTGTTCAATAGGAAAAACAGAAAGGCTCAAACTACTATTAAATTTATTGAATGCTTCTTAAAAAAATGAAATTGATATGCTCAATAATTTCTCAGTAATAAGAAGACAAGATTCACTGTCTTATTATGTAAAGGTAAGTTTCCAAGATAAGAAAACTTATGATATGATGCTCCACTAATGCCTTCAACATGGTGGTCCATTTATTGGCCCTCTCTTAAATCTATCCAAAATTTTTCAACTGCATTCTACATATATATGTTTTTTTACAATAAATCTTATTGAGATTAAAAATTTAGCATTTAAATTAAAGTTCTACTAAGTGTTAAGCAAAATTAATAGTATTTAGCAATTTAAAGGTTTAAATTATTGTTAGCTGTTTTTAGGAGTATTTATAAATCATAAAGAAACAAGAAGTAAGACAAGTTATAATAAGGTATAACTTGGTGGTTAGTAGATAGTATAAATATATATAATCTAGAAAAAAAAAATTACCCAAATTCGAACCTTCCTTTCCTGTTGAAAGTTAAGCAAATTATTTTTTATAGAACGATACTTAAACCTCTAAGATTATGTATGTATGACAACATCTTTTTAAGTTGATTTTAGTTTTTTTTGAGTGAAAACCTTAAAGCCAAGTGTTTAAGCATTTGGTAACATAGTATTTAAGTTAGTTTTTGTAAGATCTCACATCGGATATTTATATAAGTTAGACCACCTAACTACTTAGTTAACTTGGATTAACTATTTTAGACCAGTGAATTTGGGCATAAGTTATTGATGAAGGCAGATAGGTGGATTATTTTATAGGCTTGTACGATCAGATCCAGTCTAGCTATACGCTAGTAGCTGCTAGGTTGGATCTTAGATTAACAATTTTAGGTTAATAAATTTGAGGAGGATCATAAAATTTCAACCGGCAAAACTTTTAGCTTTGAATTTTTAAGATTTTATATATTGAAAAATTGAAGAGAACTAATAGCTACCGGAACTACACAACACTACATCAAACAATTAGTTTTATCAAAAATGCTCTAAAACTAACTGATTTTGGCATGAAATTTGTGATTTCTTTTGAGATTTGATATAAATAGTTGAGAATAACTAAATTATTATTATTATTATTTTTTAAATTAAAGGAGAATATACATGGAATAATGGGAATATAAAGTGGGGAATGGGTACAAAAAGCATAGGATTCTCTAAAAGAAAAAAAAAAGGTAGAAAAATAAATAAGAAGGAAGTAGATGTGCAAGTTAGCTTATAATAGAAATAGTGTATATGCAAAAAAACAAAAGAGATGCCAATTGACACCTTATGTGGGTGCATGTTGGAAGTGGGATTCAATCCCGAGGGATGATTTTGTTTTGCTTATATTGGAGCGTGAAACATGTACATTTTGTACTCTCTTTTACCTTTTTAATTTTAATGTAATTTCAGATCCAGAGAGACTTGTAATTTTTTATCTTGGAGAAAGCTTTTTTTTTTTTTCACTATAGTATTATCATGATAATATGTCATTAAATATTTGAAAGTTTAGAGCTTAAATCTAGGTTTTATGGTGTAAAATATTAGGTCAATATATGTATACAAGATTTTGAAAATTAAGGGTGGAGATTCAAATTCCGATCTTTAAAATGTCTCCTGTAAAAGTCTCTTGTGTATTTGATATTAAATTATGTCTTATTATATTATAATAATAATTTAAAATTTTAATGCTAAATTTTATGATTCAAGATTTATTAAAATTAAGTAATATGAAATGTATATTAGTGATATAGATTATCTTGGTCTAGAATATAAAACTATAGAATTTAAAATTATAATGATTTTTTTATATATTTTTTTAATTAACCATGAGGTGTCTTAGATGGGTCTCAATTATGGGCGATACGTTTAACCTAGAACCACATCCAGACGTTCGAGCAGGGTAGGTCTCTTTTAAGAAGTAAAGCCCTGACTCTAAGCTTTAAACGGTTGCATACATAAGGGAATTTAAACCCATGATCTCACTTAAACTATAGAAACTATTTACCAACTTACTTATGCCATGGGGTTAATTTGTTAGAGATCGTTTAGGAACAAAATTAATCATAATACAACATATTAATCACTAAATTGGACTCAACTTTTTAAAATTTTTAATTTAAATTTTATTTTTAGTATATGTAAAATAATTTTTTTAATAACTATTTTTTAAAAGAATCCATTATTTGTTATTTTTGTCCCTATTTATTTTTTCTTCATAGTTTTATTTATTAATCATGTATTTTTCATAACTGTTAATGAAAATTAATCACTTGAAATTCGTGATTGTCCCTCAAAATAATGCTTTATTCAATACTTGAATCTGAATTATTAATGGTAATGTGTCTTACCACTGTACCTAATATTTATTGAATCTCAAAAGCGTAATTGTATATTACATATGATATAAATATATAATTTAGGATTTGTTTTATCAACTAATTTTTTTTATATTATTAATAATATATTCAGGAAAAATTTAATAATAAATAAATTTATAATTTTTTTATTGGAATTCCTATGGAGAGATTTGAAAATGAAAAAATCTACTATTGCTCAACTTAGTGATTATTGTTTACCGGATTTTCAATGTTACACATGTGAAACTCTACCCCCTCTCCATCTCGTAGCCTAAATCATTAGGTGTTTTTATTTTATTATATTATTTAATTAGTCTTTTAATTCTTATATAAAATATTAAAAATTATTTTTAAAAATTAATAATTGAAGTCTTAGTTTTTGAATTCCATGAAACTTTTTGGTCAATTGATGAAATAAATTATTATTTCGATTTATTTAGATTCATATTTGAAAGTTCTATTTTTATAACAAAATAATATTGAATTTGAACTATTGATTATTGAAAGAATATTTTGGTGAAAAGTTAATGGTTTTGAAGTGACATTTTAACAAAATTAATTATAAAGTAACCATCCAAAGATTTAACTAATATAAATATAACAATTTCATATTATATAATTGTTTTTATAAAAAGGTGAAATAGACATAATAAATATTATAAACAACATAATATAATAGTCATTATCTTCTCTTAAAAGAAAAGAATAGCCATTCCCTAAAATATAAAATGACAGTTTTTTTTCCCCTTCTTGACTATGAACGTATTTATATTATTGAATATGTTGATGAAGTACATTCAAAAGAAAGTTAGGAGGGTTAAAACTTCACTTTTTACAATCAGACTTATAAGCTGTTATTTCCTTAAAAATATAAGTTAAATTAGCCATAAATTTAAAATCCTATGTGGACACATTTGAAATTTAATTAATGGTTAAAACACGAGCGATATATTTTAATTAAAAACAATATAAACTACTGAACACTGCGTATTTTGAGTTTAAAATAATGTGATGCTTATCTCTAACATTTCATATTTAAATATAATGTACGTATGGACTAACTTCGCAAGTGGTATATTGGCAACTATCCAATTCATTAAATTATTATTATTATTATAAGTGTTGTCTAAAGTTCTCTCTTTTCTTGATTTATGATTATAGTGAACTATTTATAGTAATGTTAAAATTGTAGCCATAATGAAAAGTATGTGTGACTGTATAGGGCGGCGCCACACGAAAGTTTTAGAGGTGCCATGTGGATAATAGGTGATCCATCATCGGTGGGACTAGTACTAAGTCTGTCCTAGAAGAGAGATCGTTTCAAGGGATATTCCTGTTCTGGTCGTATGGAAAGGTTGCTCGACATCTTCGCTGATTGGACAACGATTTCCCTTCAGAATCTTACCAGATAATACCAGATGCGCCCCTTAGATGGGTGATAAGGCTTACAATAAGTAATATTTTCCTTCCATTTTTATTAAAAAAAAATAAAGAAAAGTAAGATTCCTAAATTTCTACTTCTCTTATTTGATGTTTTTATTCTTGTTTGTGCATTTTGATAACAAGTATATACTCAATAATAGTACTTTTCTTCTTTCTTTTTGCTTTTTTGAAAAATCTTCAACATAAAGGCATGTCCCGTTATATAATAATGTGCTTTTCCTTTTAATTCTTTTTATGATCCACAAATATTTAAAATCAAAAGAACTTAACATGCATTTTTAGCATTAATTCAATAAAATGTAGTTTATGAAAATAAATTTTAAATTTACTATAAATAAAAAATAATAATTTGACATATTGTGTAACGAAATTTTATTTTTACAAAGGAATTGAGTTGATGAAAGATCAATCCCACCAAATTTCATAAATCATAATTATCAAAAGGATAGCATTGGGAAGACACAAAATAAGCAATTAAGATATTGGTGTTGATACTAAGCAAAGAAAGGGTTAAAATAGTACAAATTAGCTAAAAACTGATTAAATTGGTTTATAGAAATAATCCATACATGAGTATAGATAAATACATTTCTAAAGTCATATGGATCTGACAAAAAAAAAAAAAAATCAGAATTCGAATTATCCACCTCTAGTGTGTGAATTTTACTGAGAAATTAATTTAGTCGCTAAAACAAAAATTTGAATTTTTTTGACTATTTTTTTTAAGGAAAAAAAAAACAAATATTCTATTAAGAATAAAGAACCACCAAAGAGAAGATCTTTTAAAACTAATAAAAAAATAAATAAATAAAGTTCAATTACACAAAATAAAATCTGATGTTTAATTTAAATATTTTTCAACATGTTTTAGTTGCTGGCACTTCGTAAGCAAGATTCGATTTCTAAAGTTATTGTATCCATTTATGACCAATATTTATTTTTAATTCTTTATATTTTGAGAGCATAATTTCAAATTAAAAATGAAAGAAATAACATTTACATATAATTGAAGGAGGGAAAAATTGGTGACTAACACTAGGGGCGGTCATGGATCGATTTGATTGGTTTAACAATAGAAATTGAACTAAACTTTGACCGTCAGTTTGAAATAATTTCAAACCGATTCAATCCATAGAAGGTATGTAAATTAGTTAAATAATTAGTGTCGGTTTGATTTGGTTTGAACAATTTCAAATAAAAAAATGTTAACACTAACGATAAATTGTTAAATAAGACATAACAATCACTTGAACAAAAATTTAAATAACTCCGTTAACCAAAATCACCAAAATAATATTGTTAGAAACTATATATATATATATATAAAAGAACAAACTTAAAATCCATACAATATTTTAGTAGATTAAAAAGAAAAATCAATACAAATAAATTAATGATTTCAACTTTATCAATTTATCTTTATTTATAACATTCTCCACAATGAAGCCATTTAATTTTTTATATCAAATACAAAAATTAAAAGTGAAATTAAAAAAATATATATATATATATATATATATATATATATATATATACCGGCTTGGATCGGTTCGAACAGAACCATTATTGTTGGTTAGAAAATTTTTCGAACTAATCCAAACCATCAAGTTTTTAAAACCATGATTTTAATTTGATTTAGATCGAATTGGTCAGTATGAGCAGTTTGAATCCATTTGTGAACAACCATAGATAATCCAACAATATACATGTGTAGGTACAAAAAGAAGACAAAAAAATAAGTGGACAAACGTTTTAAAAAAATGTCATCTCCTTATCAATAGTACTCTTGCCTTTCTTTCTTTCTTTCTCAGGCCAGGTGTTGCATGGCAGGCACCAACTTATGGCAGAAAGTTGTGAGACAGAGGGGGTGGTGGGCTATACAGCACTTCCTCCCAAAAACACTAGGCATGCATGTGATTTAGTGGTGCTGCCTCTAAAAAGCTCCTTTTATCATACTAATTACTTATAATCAATATATCAGTTTAGAATAGTCACTACGGTTTATATCGAGTTCTTAAATTATATTCATCGTATAGTAATACATTTTGTTTTATTTCTTTTCTAAAATCAAATATATCTTTGAATCTATTTGGTCGATTAATTAAAAGATAAAGTGCTTTCGACAGATATTTTCTCCGTCTACAAAGGACCTAACTCATACCAACACTTTCAACATATTACTTATTTCTTTCATTCATCCATGAGGGAGAGTAGCGATGGTATGTAGTATTTATATGGTTGACTTGTCTTTGTAAAAAGATGCTCTTATTGCCTTTGTGTTAATAATGCTAACTTTCTCTTTGTTTGTTTGACTTGCCCCACCTCTTCTCTCTCTCTTAAATAGGTTTTATGAGAATGGGATTTGCACTTTTCTTGAAAAAAATATTCAACTTTGAAGGGTATGAATGGATAAAGCAAGTGATATTGGTCCCATAATGAAGCAATTATTGCTTTGTATAAGATTTTGGACATTACTCCAAATCTATAGCTAATGATTTTAACATACTTTGTACAAATTACAAAATATAATGATAACTTCATTTATTCAATTAAATTTAAACAAATAACTTTAATTCAAAAATCATTAATTATTTTATATTTTTAAATAAATTAAACACATATATACATTTATCCTTTTAATGTAAACTTGTGACTTAGTTTGACATATGAGTTGTAATTGATTTATTTGAGGCATGTAGGTAGTGGTTGTCATGGACCTAGTTCGAACCACACCTCTTTAATTTAATTGTCATGAACTGCAATCAAATGGGAGGATTGCGAACCACATAAGATCGGGTTGGTTCATATTCAAAAAAATTTTGACTTGTGAACTGTCATATACCATTAAACGACAGTTTAACCAGCTTGAACTATTTTTTTTTTTGGAATTTTTATCAATATTGTATTCCTTCACTTGAAGTAGCCAAAAAATTGGAGGTTTGAACGAGTATAAATTATATACTTTTAAATCATCTATGAGTGATGAGTTGTAATTGAAATCGAAACCATCGATTTACAAATCATGACTACGCTTGTATGTAAGGGTTGCCAATCTAAATAGAGAACCAAAATTTTCAAGTTTTGTTTAGATAATCAGATCAAGAAAAATAAATATGATTAATAAATATAACAAAAATACTTCACAAAGTCCCTATTTATAGTATAAAAAATTAGAACCATTTTAATAGATAGCACATATGAAAGTTATATTTTAACAAATTAACATATATGTTTACTATTTAGGAAATTAAAACAAATAATCCAGAAAATAACAAAATAGCATATATATATTTGCTATATAAAATATGAAGATTAAATGTATTATTTTAATTTCTTTAGAAAATATGAGAAAAATGTTCTGTTAAACTAATTAAATTTCAAAAGTGCTGTTTACTGCATCAAAAAAACTATTGGACTTCCTTCAAAAGACCACAAGATCGTATGGCCTTAAAATTCAAAAACTCTTGGGTTTGGGCTCATAGCATATAGACTTTAAATCCATTATAGTGGAATGGATAATGTTCTAATTGATTAGTATTAGTATCTTACCCTAATTTTAATTTTTAACCAAAAGGTATTTCTGCTTTATTTTTTTTAATAATCATATATTTCTAACAGGTTTTCAAGTGAACAATAAGTCATGAGGATTAAAATATAATTTTTATCATTTTCTTCCTTTAGACATGAATGGTAAAAAGACCATAATAAAATTTGCCACCGAAAAATTTAATTTCCATTTCGGACAAGGAACAAAGTTAAAAAAAAAAATATACCAAATCGAAGAGCTCGTCATGAGCGCTTGAAATATGATCTTATTTTTAACGGATGATGAACAATTTTGACAGGAAAAATTCTAGAATCAATTGGCCAAATTCTGTCTTGATCTCTAGAACTGGCAACGAAACTTACCGTCTGACTACTAAAAATGGATGAAAATTTGCTCTAAATCATCGTCATTGTCTAAACATGAGAGTGTTGCTTCATGTTTTTTATTTTTTAATTAATAATTATAAATAAATAATTAATTTTTTTAATTAATAATAATAATTAAATGAGTCTCTTTTTTTTAATTATACATAATTTCGAGATTTCAAAATTTTAAGTGGGTCTTTTTTCATTTCTTTAATTAATAATTTTAATAATTAATATAATTACTTTTGTTACTCGGATAATGGTTTGATAGACTAAGGGCTTCTGATAGTTTTTTCTTTACGGCAAATGGTTATGATAAAAAATCATAAATTTATTTTTTAAACAACATGTAATTAAAATTATTAATCATAAGTTTTTGAATATTTTAGTTTTTTTCTCTCGAAGTGTATATTTAAAAATTTTATTAATTAAAAAATTCAATTAATCATTAGCACATATAATTTGCTCATACTTAAAATATTTGTAAGTTTTTCTAGAAAAATATATTAGCTTATGTATTTTATTAGGACACATTTAATTTGCATACACTCAAAAATAATTATTTATTAATTTATAATTTATAATTAAAAATTTTAAAGTAAAGAAAAGAAAGAGGGAATAAAAAACAGAGAGGAAAGAGAACACGAACGACTTCTTTTTTGACTTATTTTCATCTACTTTTGGTAGTCTGATAGTGACTTTGAGCACATATTTAGAATTTTCTCATCAAGATTAACGTTTTATATAAACTTTTATTAGTTTCATCACTATTTTCAATGACACAGGGAAATTTTGACCAATCGATTTTTAGCATTTTTTTGCCTAAATGTATATCATCCGTAAAAAATAAAGTCATATTCAGATTATTTACGACGAACTATTTGATTTGGTATAAGTTTTTGCTCTGTTGCTTGTTGAAAGTGGAAATTAAATTTTTTGTGACAAATTTTATTTTGATTCTTTTGGCATTAATGACCAAATGAAGAAGATTATAAAAATTATATTTTGGTCCGTATAACCTGTTGATGATTTAAAACCTTACTAGGGATATATGACTGTTATAAAAATTAAAACTAGAGTAATTTTTTGTTATAAATTGAAGTTCTGATACCTAAATGTTACTTTACTGAAAGTTAGGGTACTAATATTACAAATAAGCCTTATAAGAGCTTTTTCATGAAAGAAAATTGTTTTTGTTTGGAAAGGTATGAAAGAAAATAGAATTTCCTCCTTTTTTTTTTTTTTTTTAACATAGATACTCCTATCTATAACCTATATTAGTGGAAATTAGGAAAATTGATTTGAATAAGTTTCGAACTCAATACCTTAATCCAGAGAAAGAAGTGTCTTACCATTATACTACCTTTTTGGGCTTGATTTTTCCGCTTAATATCATTATGCAAATATTTGTACATTTTATCATAAAAAAATAATTTCTATATTTTTTAGGAGAATTTCTATATTTGTCTTATTAAAATAATAATTAATTTTTTTATAAGAATTAAAATAAAAATTATTAATTACCTTTAAAAATGGAAAAAGATAAAATTTCGAACCTGTCATACTTAATTTCACCAACATTTGAGAATATTAGTGCCTAAAAAAGGTTTTTGTTCACAACTATAAATTTGTCTAAACATAATTGAGATTTAATTAATTAATTTTAAAACTTTTTTTTTTATTTCTATAATTATAAGAGAGTGATTAGGAGAAATAATTAATAATTTAGTCAAAGTACTAAATATTTTATTTTTATTTAGACGAATTATATAAAAAATATAAAAAAAATTTAAAATTATATTCGTTGACCCTTACCAAAATAATTTTCCCCTCGTATCATATCCATTAGTTTTTTTTGGCGCGACAGAAGTAAGTTGATCTGTAACAGGAAAAAAAAAAACGTTTCGCAGCATCCATTCCATCGTCTAAAAGAAACGTTTTTGACGACATTCCGTCGACACTACTTTATACTTACAATTTGAACTCTGAAACCAGTACAGCAGCTTCTTCAATGGCGAGGATGAGAAGCTACAAAACGACGACGTTGTTTCTATTCTTTCTTTTTATAATTTCATTTGGAGTCTTCGTTCCAGTCTTCGCTCCTCTCCCTTCTTATTCTTCCTCCCCTTTCAGTCATTCCGATCACTCTCATCGCCACAGAAAGTTCTTCAAAGTAACGATCCCTCTCTCTTTTTTGAATTTTTGAAATTTATCTACTTTTACCTTTTCTGTTTTTCTCTAATTTGTGCGTTGTTAAATCGCTTTAGAAGCCCAATGCTCGAAGCTTTGAGATAGCGGATGATATGTTCTGGAAAGACGGTAAGCCTTTTAAGATAATCGGCGGTGATTTGCACTATTTTCGAATTCTTCCTCAGGTACTTCTAATTTCTCTGCTGCAATTTGGTAATTTTAAGCTTTTAGTTGAAGAGTTCTCAACTCAAATTTGTTTTCCTTATTTTTTTTTTTATATGATTATTCAATTGATTTATTTTGATTGAAGTATTGGGAAGATAGACTGTTGAGAGCTAAGGCATTGGGCTTGAATGCTATTCAAACTTATGTTCCTTGGAATTTGCATGAACCACGACCAGGAAAGTTGGTTTTTGATGGTATTGCTGATCTTGTTTCTTTTATCAAACTCTGCAATAAGTTGGATTTCCTCGTTTTGCTTCGACCTGGGCCTTATATATGTGCAGGTCATTGTTATTTTACAAGATTTATGTGTTGTCGTATTCATTCATGGTCTCTCTGGAGTCCATTCTCAATGTATAAGTGATATTGTTGTATTTGTTGCAGAGTGGGATTTTGGAGGTTTCCCTGCTTGGTTACTAGCTGTAGAGCCAGCTCTTAAATTGAGATCATCTGATCCTGCTTATCTTCAACTGGTATGTTTTGAGGTTTTTGCTTCTGAATGGGGAATATTTTGGCAGTATCAAGTCATTCCTAGGTTCATTTTGCAATGTTGTTGACGTAGAGCATTCGAAATTCGTATGCCAAATGCTATGTAGTTTAATAAGATAAATTGCTGACGGTTAAGCATTTCTTAGGAGGAAAACCAAGTTCAACTAGTTTTTTTTTTTAGTTGCTTCTGTGAAGAGAACATACAACAACAACAATAACAACAAGCCTTAGTCTTAAACAAGTTGTGGTCGGCTGTATGGATCCTCAAACGGTTAACTTCACCAAACATAACAATAGCAGTCATCACAAGCCTTAGCTGCTTTCCATAATAAGGATTTTATATTTCCATTCAAGTTTGTTATGAACCAAATCCGCATCGATATCTAAGACTCGTAAATCTCTAGCTATTACCTCATTCCAAACAGTCTTAGGTCTTACTTGACCCCTCTTGGCCCCCTTGACCATCAAGTTCTCATACTTACGAATCACAGCATGAGGAGGCCTCCGTGATACTTGCCCATACCATTGAAGTCTATTTTCTCTCACTTTATTACTTGGCCCTCTTATACTTCTCAAAGGCCTCGTTGTCTGCCGCATTTGGTAACTTTTTATACCACTCCCTCTTAGCCTTAATAGCCCTTTGAATCTCCTCATTCCACCACCACCACGCATCTTGCGGCTGAGGCCCTAACCCTTCAAGCACTTTACTTGCTACTTCCTTAATCCACCTTTCCATTTTATGCCACAAGATTTTTGCATTAGCCTCCAGGTTCCAAACACCCTCCTTTAGCAACTCCTCCTTAAAGGTTCTTTGGTTAGGTCTCTCAGTTTCCACCATCGTATCCTTGGTTTCACTGCTTTATTTTCCTTCCTCCATTTACTTTTGATCTTGATATCTAACACCACAATCCAATGTTGGGTTGTCAACACTTCACTAGGAATGACCTTGCAATCCTTAAACTACTCTTATCTCTTCTGCCAGTAAGTATAAAAATCTATTTGTCCACTCTTGAAAGTGATCTTCATTTCTGTTATGTTTTACTTTTTCCTCAAAGATATATACTGGAGTTTGAAGATTCTTAGTTTGTTGTATAAATGATCTTTTTAAATTCCGCTATTAATATGGCCATTAAATTTGAAGGTTGACAGGTGGTGGGGAATCCTATTACCGAAGGTTGCTCAGCTTCTTTATGAAAATGGAGGTCCAATAGTAATGGTTCAGGTATTTTATTGGTATCTCTCTTATGATTTCCAATTGAGGTTGTTATAGTCAGGATGCTGAAAATTGTTGTGTACTTTCAAATGCTTATTGTTTTCACCACTAAAATATTAAAGAGGATCACGCTGTCAGATTGAAAATGAATTTGGTTCATATGGGCATGACGAAGCATATCTTCATCACCTAGTTAAATTGGCTCGAGAACATCTGGGGAAGAATATAATTTTGTAAGAGGTTCTATGTCTTTGATATTATCGTGATGCTTTCATATACAGATTTATTAATTCTTTCATCAGTATATGCATTAGAGTGAGGGATAATGCTGCCTTATTTTTTTGTTCCTTTATCCTTGATTTCAAATTTGTTAGTTTGTTCTCCATAGTACTTCTTGAATACTACTTCTTTTATCACTGATCTGTCCATAATGGCTTTGCTACTACCATGCCTTGAAGTTTTATTTCATAATGAAACTCAAATGAAAACCATATCTAGTGTTTTTGATTACCTTTTCCCTGCATCATCATACAAAGCACAGAATAGTATGCAAAGGTTTCAAGCAATGTTTCTTCCATAATCATTGTTGCGAATATTGTCACGGTGGCTGTTATAATTCTTTTAAAAATGTTCATGGCCTATTTCCACCTTAATCCCCCAATGACCTTACCAAATAGGAACTTAGTGGATCAATAGACCTACAAAGCTGACATTTATACGCCATTAATCAAAACCCTTGGTTTTGTTCAATATCTTTCCCTCCTTCTCATGAATTAGATTGATGAGATAAGTAGATATTGTCTCAATTTTGTGCCTGCCACATGCATTTGCCTTATTTACTGATGAAGTAATCACTATTTCCCACCTTTGAGACATCTGTGGTGTCTTCCATTGGCATTTTCTATTATGCATTACATATATGAAAAATTGTACCTCGTTTTGCTACAATCAAACGGACTTTTGGGGTAAAATTTTTATTTCCAAGTATTGTGGCTTCTGGACTAAATTTTAATTATTTGTAGGTATACTACAGATGGAGGTTCAAGAGAACTACTTGAGAACGGAACAATTCGTGGAGATGCTGTCTTTTCAGGTAAATTTCAATATCTTCTTAGTGATTTGCTAACATAAAACATATATGGAAGCAAATATATTGTTATATTTTTGAAAGCAGCAACCTTTATATATGATGTGATTTGTCTTTGTTCAGTTATTCCACAAATTTGTTTGATTTCTAATTCCTTTCCTTCCTCTTTTTTAATGAAGAACGTTTGTGTGCATCTAGACTTTGAGGTATATGCAAGGTCTATTTCCTGCAAATGTCTATTGTTGGTTGTTTTATTTTTGTAGACATTTATTGGTCATTTGATTGAAGTTTCTCTTAGAGTGTATAACCTATTCTCAGTTTCCAAAACACAGCTGTTGATTTCTCCACTGGTGAAGATCCTGAACCTATATTCAAGTTGCAAAAGGAGTTCAATGCTCCAGGGAAGTCACCGCCACTTTCTGCGTAAGTGCTTTATTTAGAAGTATTATAGCCATTGGCCAGTTTTCCAGCTCTCATAATATGTTCATTGTTTTCAGGGAGTTCTATACAGGTTGGTTGACACATTGGGGGGAGGCGAATCAACAGACAGGAGCTGATTTTACAGCGTCCTGCTTGGAAAAGATTTTTGCACAAAATGGTTCTGTTGTGCTTTATGTATGTTTTGAATTTTAAACCTTTTGCTGAACCAAACCGATGGCATATATGTTAATGCTACAATATGGTTTGTCCTGATGATGCTCAGATGGCACATGGTGGAACAAATTTTGGATTTTATAATGGAGCAAATGCCAATGCTGATGGGTCTGGTTACAAGCCTGATATCACTTCCTATGATTATGTGAGGCATTCTAGTCTTTTTTGTGGATATCTAACTCTGAATTCATGGAAATGTCTTTACATGCCTAACTGACGAGATATTATTTTTAAATTTTTAGGATGCACCTATTAAGGAATCTGGTGATGTGGAAAATGAGAAATTCAGAGGTATCTGGTCTCAGCAATTTGCGAGCTTTTTTCTTTTTTTAAATTATAGGGAGGTCCAATGGGCCGAACAGCAATTTGCCAACTTTTAAATGTTGAAAAATGCAGATAGTCAGTGTTTGCAAAGCATATAAAATAATTGAATTGCATCTGAGTTTTGTTTTATCCTACTGACTTGTGGTCTGACCGACACTTCCTCATAAAGTATTCTTATCGTGAAAAAAATTCTTTTACTTGAAGGAGTTTGACGGTAATAATCACCTACTTCCAGTTTTTCTACACTTCTTCCCTGCTACCTGATGCTTCACTGGCATGTTGGATTCATTTGTAGATAATCATTCTCTTAAATTTCTCTTTTAGATTATTTTTGCTTGGTGATGGTTCTCACTGCCACCAATATATTTATCCTGAAAGGTTTATGAATGTATATTTATTTCAGCACTGCAGAGGGTTATTGGCCATCATAGTGCAACATCTCTTCCCTTAGTTCCTCCCAACAATGAAAAGATAGGATATGGACCTATTCAGTTGCAGAAGACAGCATATTTTTTAGATTTACTTAATTTGACAAATCCTGCTGATGTGATTGAATCCATAAATCCAGTCTCAATGGAGTCTGTAGGACAGGTGTTTTGCATTTGTCTTCTCTCTTGTAGGTTTCAAGGACTATACCTGTCCACACTGATCCTGGATTGCTTATTACATTTTTTTTCAGATGTTTGGATTTCTAGTATATGTTTCTGAATATACTTCAAAGGATGATGGAAGTATTTTGTCCATACCAGAGGTAAAACCTGTTATTAGATAACTAATCTGAATATATGTTGGCTTCTTAGTGATAGAAACTGTTTTGCAATTTTACCTGTTTTCCTTTATCAGGGTAACACAATATCAGAATCTCTCTTTGAAATTAGTGGCAGACATAGGATATCTTTTATTGGGGTTTCAATATTAAATAACATATATAGAAGGGGATTTAGTTTCAAAATTATTTTGGGGCCATACAACTTGAATAAGCAAATATATAACAATAGAAAGGAAAGGGGGCTGCTTGTCTATTCTTTAGGAGATATTTGACACTACTTTTTCACTTACATGTTCCAGGTGCATGACAGAGCTCAAGTCTTTCTACTATGCACCTCAGATGATGAGGGCAGAAGGCCAACTTATGCTGGTGCAATTGAAAGATGGTCAAATAACAAACTTTTCCTTCCCAATCCCAAATGTGCCTCCAACATCAGCTTATTTGTCTTGGTACCTGTCAATCATCCTCTTAAAATATTATTAGTTTCAATTGTATATCTTTCTTTCAGATGAATCTCAGAAGGTAGTTCCATTTATTTATTGCTTGACTTTGAGTTGATTTCTTGCTTCTATCCTTGGAGCTGCTTTCAATTTAATATATCCGGGCTTCAGCATATGCTATATTTAAGGGGTTCTGCAATAAATTAAGTTATATGAGTATTTAATTCAGAGCCTGGAAATTGTTACGCTGAAAATTATACACATTGTAATTGCTTATTCTTTTCGTTCCTACAGGTTGAAAATACAGGCCGTGTAAATTATGGACTCTCCACTTTTGATAGGAAGGTAAAAGCTTTTCTGCAACAGCTTGGATGGCTGTTTATTTCATTTCCACCTACTCTGGTTATATTACTGGTTTATTAATTTAGTGTGTGCAGATGCACTTTAGCATTGCTTCTTGTGGCATATATTATTATTAGATGATGCTCTTCACTGTTGGTTGGTTTAATTTGTGATTGATACATACCCAACGTTCATATCTCAGCTGAAAAATATGATCTTTGACTAAAGTTGGTTATCCATGGTTAATTATCGGAATGCTTCTAATTTGAATTAGATGATATTTTATACTGTCCAATAGAAGAAGTTTAACCGGTGTTTCCTACTTGATTTTGAAGGGAATTTTGTCTCATGTTTATCTGGATGGAAAAATTTTGCATGGATGGAAAATGATTTCAATTCCTTTACACAACCTGAATGAGGTTCCAAAAGTCAATCTCATCAATCAAGTTGCACGTTCAGCATTTTTTGCATCATCGGCTCGAGGGAAGTTGGAAGATGACTCTGGTAGGTGCTCTTATATTGAAATGTGATTTCATGTATCATATTTATTTGTAAGAAGCCGATGTAATTAAGTCTTGCCATTTCTTTGCAGAGAGTGGTTTTACAGGGCCATCATTCTATACTGCCCATTTTAAAGCAAATGAGGTTAAAGATACATTCTTGTCATTCAGAGGTTGGGGTAAAGGGATTGCATATGTAAATGATTTCAACATTGGAAGATATTGGCCGGTAATGATGGTGCTCTCCCTCTCTTTGTTCTCTTCAATGAAGTTCTTTTTCACTTAATGTGACTAGACATTGTTTCGTGCTTTCACCTATACATTTTTCCCATGGATACTGTAAATGGCTTCTTTGCAGTCTTATGGACCCCAATGCACCCTTTATGTGCCTGCTCCAATCCTCCAGCACGGAGAAAATGCGCTGGTATTATATTCCTGACACTTGAACTTGATTACACAAATAACATAATCTGTTTTGCGTGTGTGTTTTGGGGGGGGGGGGGGGCGATGGTGGTGCGTGTTGTGAATTTGATTTCTTGCAGTTTATGTTTTTTGATTTTCAAATTTAGTCTCTCCTAAATAGGATTAGAAAAATTGGATATTTTCATTGTAGATGCATTGAAGTAGACACTTGTTTTATTTATTTATTTCTTTTTCATCTTCCTTGCCTACTGTCTGAGACCTAAAACTTAAAAAAGTAAAACTGAGCATCTTAGCCTGGTAGTAAATGCGCCTAGACAAAGGACTCGGGTTTAAAATTTCCCTCCCATTGATGGGAATGATATTTTTGATGTTTAATCTTGAGAACATTTTGAAGCTGTTTCTAGAACATTGATTTCATGTTTCTTTCTGCAATTTGACAGGTTATACTTGAGTTAGAATCTCATCAGCCAGCGCTTGTGATACATTCAGTTGATCAGCCGGACTTCACATGCGGTTCAAGTGAGTTGAACGTTAATCAGCTGTAGCCATACATTGTACACTTGTTGTCAAAGACCAGAGAAAAAAAAATTGTAATTTAGATTGATCACTGGAAAATTTTAAGCAATGCAAACCTTAGTACATTGTTTCATTTATTTTCTAGCTGTAAAAGATTCTTTCTTGATCAAAGTTACAGTACAAACATAGCCATTCTTCTTCCTAATATGCCAATGGAGAATTTACCAGCTATGCTACACGGTAATTTTACCACCTGATCCAAAAAATTTGTTAAAAGAAGTCATTTTGAAGGTGGTGGGTCCTTTTGTTCTTGTTTTGATCCTGACATAGCTGCAGTAGCTGCTATGGTCATGGCAGTTGCAGCAGCACCCAGCTTTGCACCACCGGCAGCTTTCATCACACCAGCCACTTTCGCAAACACGGCTACGCCTCCAACAAGCAAAGCCCTCAAAGCAACTGTTGGTTTTACTGTCATTTTTTCGAAAGACCTGCAAAATATATTAAAGTTTCAGATTGGAAAGTTCATCCACTCAAAACTCATATAACAAATGTCAGATATAGCTCGAGTGAAGTGACAAACACTAATTATCCTTTCTAAATAAAAACTAGAAATGAATGTATTATCAGAGCAAGGCTCAGCATTTATTTCCATAGTTTTGATCGTAAACTGGAGCCAAACAATGCTAAGGTCCTCTACATAATTCTGATGCAACAGTCTTAAAGTACGGTTCCGTTGAGTATGGTCCTTAACAAGTTTTTGCATTACTTACTCCACAGCTACATCCTAGAACCCTAAGAGATAAGTCTTTCCCTTTCCAAGTCTCCCTATTACCTAGTACACAGCTACATCGTAGAAAATCTTGACTATATGGCTGCTTGCTCTGCTATTATCGAATAATGCCATATGATATGACGAAATTTGCTCCAAGTAAAACCATTATTTATACAATTCATCAACATTGAATGAGCATAATATCCTTGGATCCATTGGAGGAAATTCTAGGTTCTATCCAAAGCTTATATACAAAGATTAGCATATCGCTGCCCTACCCTTGAAGGGGCTAGGTAGCTCTGAATGCAACAAGATTCTAATACATAACCATTATGTTTCTTCTAATTTCTTAGAGAGCGTTAGATACGTCGTAATGCAATGTAATCATGATTACATTACATGATATGCTTGGTCACATCAAAAGAAATTTATAAAATGTAATCGCGATTACATTATATTACGGCCTTATCAAACCTTTACCTTAGTTGTTCTACAGCAATCTACTTGAGAAGAGAAACCAGACTGCACTAGGACAAGCATGCACCAAAAAGGGGGAAAAGGTTACACACCCTCCCTAGGAATTCTGACATTGCATTCTACTGCTGATTCAACAAAGATGGACATTGTTTGCAGAAAACACCACAATTTCCAAAAACACAAAAATCCACACACACGCACAAGCATAAAGCACGAATGAACCACTTTTTAAGGAACAAACAAAACATGCATATGCAGAGAAGTTGATCATAGTGCAAGTTGAGTCCAAATATTTAAATTACATATAACACAAAACTCAAAGAATCTGTCAATGCAAATTTGCAATAATTCATAGAATTTTCAGTTAATTAACCTAGCAATAATCAGAGGGAGGATTCTCACGAACACTCAAGATGAATCCAAATTCATTTCTAATAAATCTCAGCCAAATCACAAATGCCCAGATCATGTTTCAGATTCAACCCCCAATATCCTATAAAAGTTTTCCCTTTTAAAGTACCCAATATAGGAACAAAAAGTTAGAGAGAGAACGAGAGAAGAAAGAGGGAGAAGAACCTGAAATGCAATCAAGATGACGTTGTTTTGCTGATGAAGATACTATTTGCAGTTGCAGAGCGGAAGAGGAAATGAAAGAGGAAAGTGTGGTTTTTGAAGCAAACCGTCTTCTCTGTTTAAGCTACATATAAGGTCTTGCGTTGTTTGCATCAATGGTTTGGTAAGAAACCAAAGCAAAAGAAATCTGCATTTGAGTACATATGCATACGAAGACGGCATGTCGTCTAAACAGTGAACAAACGATGCCGTTTATTGAGATTAAATAAACGATGACGTTTTCATCTTCATATTTGATTCATTCTCCTATAACTACCAGTGGCAAGAAGCTCCAGGAAAGATCTAATTTTTTTTTTTTACTGATAACTTTCCTTCAAATTATTAGAGAGATAGAAAGAGGAAGAATAGCTATGGATCTTCCATATACAGGAGGTAGCTGGACAATGATTCCCAACGTGCCATCTCACAGCAATTCCCCTGCTCATTCAAACCAGGACCAATTTTACCTCCACCAACAACAATCTCAGCCGCAACCACAATCCCAATTCAATCAATTTCAACCACAACATAACCAATTTCAACAACAACAACAACAACAATTTCAGCCGCCGCCGCAGCAACAACCGCAACAGCGATTAATTCAACAGCAGCAGCAGCAGCAGCAGCAGCAGCAACAGCAACAGCAGCAGCAGCAGCAGCAGCAAAATCAGCATCACCAGTCACTCGCTTCCCACTTCCACCTCTTACATGTAATCATCATCCAGACTCAAGAACCCTAATTTTTAATTTTTTTTAATTGAAAAACGAGTAAAATAGTTTTCTTTTTTAATTTTGGCAGCTGGTCGAGAATTTATCTGAAGTTACCGAGAATGGAACTCGAGATCAACACTCTGATGCTTTGGTTTGTTTCCTTACTTTTTTTTTTTTCTTTTTTTTATCATTGAAAAAAATAGGGTTCATTTTGTGAGAAATTCTCTAATTGGTTATTTCTGGGGTTTGATTAATTGTTTGTATAGGTTAATGAGTTGAACAATCACTTTGAGAAGTGTCAGCAGCTTTTGAATTCAATATCCAGCTCCATTAATTCAAAATCTATGGTAATTATCCATCTCCCTTTTTTTTTTTTGTCTCTGAGGATCTTTGTATCAATGAGAATATGATCTTGGAAGGAAGAATTTAAAGAAATTTTGAAGCTTTAGGGTTTCTGCTTTTACTTTCAGCCCACCATTTCTGATAAACTGTTGATGCTTTTGGCTAACTGTCTGCCTGGTTTGTCATAATTCATTTCCATGCTAGAGATGGCTTCAAACTGATTTTTGATTTGTTTGCCCTTTGCATTGGGTATTATGAATCATGTCCTGGATTTGACTTCCTTTTGATTTGGATGCAGACAGTTGAGGGACAGAAGAGAAAGGTGGAAGAAAGCGAGCAATTACTGAATCAACGGAGGTTTGTCATACTTTTTATTAAGAAAGTTTCTGTGGTATTTATCCTGTTTTTAGCTTGATTGATTAATATTTATTTTCAATAACAGAGACCTAATAGCCAAGTACAGAAATTCTGTTGAAGAACTTGTCAAGTCTGAGCCATGACTGCTTGTAACTACACATGGTAAGAAAATTCACAAATAAAATCCCTAACTCTGATATATAAGCTTAGTTCCATCAAGGATTCTGAGTGAAATTAAATTACTTGATTGAATGCCAGAGTTACCTGTTTAAACTGGAAGAGAAATTTTGTATTAAAAATACTGAGCTTTGTTATTGAATTTTTCAAGATTGAGGATTACACTAAAGATTCCAGTTAAAATCCCCTTTGTATTTTTGTTGATACGACTGTTATCGCAGTTCTGGGTATGCGTTTCTGAAGCTCCTATCCATTTTTAGGTCATTATAGCTTGTGCAGAAGCAGAACCACATAAAATTTTGTAACACTTAGAGCTTGTTCAGTAGACAAAAAAAAAGGAAAGGGAAAGGGAAAGGGAATGGAATTAATATTTTCCGATTCCATTTTTCTGTAGGTTAAATAAGACTGAGCGAAGAGGAAGTGGAAAGGAGTGGATGTGGAATCCTCATTCCACCGATATAGGGTTGGATTTGAAAGGGAATTGGCTATTTTCTTATCAATTTTCAAACCTATCCTCGTTATTTTTTTTGATGTACCAATTTTGCAGGTCATTTCTTGGCTTTTTCTGTTCTCTTATGTTCTTGACAATGATAATGTTTGTTAATGTTCCCAGTGATGCTTCTTGATGAACCATGCTAATGTAGCTGATAACTGCATGACTGAAACTCTTTTTTGTTTGCCTGAGGGAACAAATTATAATCACAGATAATACAACAAATTAAAGACCTTGCTATCAAATTATCACCTTTTTGTTACTGAAAATTCTCTGCAGATGTAATAACAAAGTTGCTTTGCTCCTATTCACTCACAGTATGCTCAAACTTTCCACAAGTCTGCTATTCGCTTGTGTCCTTATCCTTTCTCTTGACTTGAGTAGTTGAGGAAACAAAAGAATAATAAAAAAATTGCTGCTTCTGTGCATGATTGATGATTCCTTCATGCACAGGCATAGAAATTATATTTTTGGATTGGTGTTGGTTACTGGGTGCTTTTTTATTTTGTAGTTTAATTGAAACTTCTACATTGAACATCGTCAAGATGGTCTGATAGAGCGTACTAGCGCATGAAGGAATTCGTGGTGGTGGTGGTGGTGGTGGTGGTGATAGAATTACTATTACTAGTAAAGAAAGGTCAGAAGCTTGGATTACTGTTTAGAAAATTTAGCTCTAGAGGAAAGCTATTAAATGTAGTATCTTTTTAGATATAGCATTATATTCCATTAATATTGTTTTTTTAGAGTACATTAATATTGTGTTTTAAAATTATGAGTGGTTAAGCATTTTTATTTTTATTGTAGTTAATAATTTTATAAATATATATACAGTAACAAAAGTAATTTAGAAAATAACTATAAAAGTAAAAATTTTTCTATTATAAGATTTTTAATTTACTTTTTGCAAAAATAAATTTGATTTACTAGATTATCTTTTTAAATTTGAATTAAATAATAAAAATTATATATTGTTATAATAATTTTTTTTCAATTATATATAATATTTTTAAATTCGTAATTAAAAATTAAATTAATATTTATTATTTAAAATTAAGTAATACATGTTATATCATAATTATTGTAATATTTATTTTTATACTAATTTTATTTAATTAAAAAATATAATAATGATGGCAATAGAATAATTAGATTGATTGAAAAATTTTATTAAAAGAATTACTAATAATAAGAAAAAAAAATTCTAATTCATTGATATTACCTTATAATAATAATAATAATAATAACAATTATTATTATTATTATTAACTTAAATTTGATCAAGTTTATATAGCGTTGTTATAATTTTTTTTTTTTAAAAATGGTTGAAGTTTGAAATAATTATTTTATTTGTAATAGCTCCGATAAAATAGAGATAAAAAAATATATCTAAAATTCTTGGCAATTAATTAATAACATTACTATTAGAAAAAGTAAATTTTTATAATTAATATTTTTCAATGAAATGTATTTTGGATGAATTGAAAATATAAGATTCATCAAACTAACATTCGAAAGTAAAAAGCAAAATAGTTCTCTTATTCATAAATAATTATAAGTATTTAATACATTTTTTTAAATTTATTGAATATAGTTCAATATTTTTTACAATTTATTTTGATAAATGTAATAATTTCAACAAATATAATATTCATACAACTCATAAAAATAATTATAAATACTATATATAAAATAAAAAATTAAAGTTATATAAAAATCCACAAAAATAACAAGTATCCACAATTAAAAAACTAGTAAAATTTGAAAATGACTAAATCCTTTATTAGCTCGAAAGTCATTTGGGTTTTGTTTAATTTTGATTGTCAGAGAGCATCAAGAAGAACAGGAAACTTTTGGCGAAAAGGTCATTGATCCTGAAGTTTAAGTACGTGGGATTCCATGTAATTCGTTCGCATTTTAGTTCTTGCTTGTTCAATATTACATCATTTAGTTCCAAATTTTCCCTTGGAATTTTGTTACTAATAAAGAAGTAGAGGTGTGCACGAGACTTCGGAAATTATAATCCATTAAAAATAAAAAATGTGTTCCAAATTTCTCATTTCATAAAGTATCCTATGGTTCGTCCCAATGAGAATAATTTTAATATGGAACTACTACTTTGATTAAAATTAAACAATTATAATCCAAAATTCTATGATGATAATTTCTAACTTGTTTATTAAAGCTATTTTTTTATTGTAAATGAATTACAAAAAGAATTCAATGAATTTAGTACCATTTTGAAATGTTTAATTCAAAGTATGAAATCTAATTAAGTTTCACACATTCGCGTTTTGATAAATGAACACAGAAAAAAGAAAAAAAAAGGGAAGTTTAGAGAATGTTAAATTAGTTTTTGTTCTATAATTTTATGGAATTCAGCTATAAAATTACACATCATCATCATTCAAATTTTGACCAAATGATTTTTTCTCTCCTCTTTCTAAATATGCAAATGCAAAGATAACCCTTTGCAAAGCAATTCTAATTTTAGTTAATTACTTCAATAAACAAACCTTTAGAAAACCTAATCCAAGTTTAAACAATTAATTAAAATAATTTTTTTTTCTCGTAGATATATATGAATACCATTGTCCAAAAATATCAATCTTCCATAACTGAAATTTGTTATTTTCTTTGATAATTATAAACATATAAGTCTATCTCTTACCCCTCATTTCTCTCCATCTTCCATTTTCTTTGTTGGGAGAGAAAAGAAAGGATCTTCAACTAACATCCAACAAAAATTAAAGGAAAAACAAGACCTTCCCCGCCGGCAACGCAACCGATATCTCACAATCGACAAAAGAAAAATACATATCAAGAAACAAGGGAAAAAAGGGCCAATATGAGCATTCCAAGGATTGGCAATGGCACATCCCAAGCTTGTGCTGCTTGTAAATACCAGCGAAGAAAATGTGCTCCAGATTGTATTCTTGCTCCTTATTTCCCTCATGATCGCCAACGACAATTCTTAAACGCTCATAAATTGTTCGGAGTTAGCAACATAACTAAGCTCATTAAAAACCTTAATCAACCCGAAAAGGACGAAGCTATGAGGACTATAATTTTCCAGTCTGATGTTCGTGCAAATGATCCTGTTGGTGGTTGTTATAGAATCATTCGTGAATTACAACGTCAAATCGAGTATCATAAAGCTGAACTTGATCTTGTTCTTCATCAACTCGCGATTTGTCGAGCTCAACAACAACAACAGCAACAGCAGTTTCAAATCTTGGATGGGGATGATGCGACC
This sequence comes from Croton laevigatus, assembly GCA_949640765.1. Taxonomy (NCBI): domain Eukaryota; kingdom Viridiplantae; phylum Streptophyta; class Magnoliopsida; order Malpighiales; family Euphorbiaceae; genus Croton; species Croton laevigatus. The sequence goes on along the minus strand of CATIWJ010078736.1, from coordinate 2,059 downwards.
AATCTTGGCAGTTGTGACATTATTAATTCAGAATCTTTAGATATTTATGATTCAGTAATACAGTATCAAGATTATCCGCAAGATCATCATCATCACGATCAAGAATATACTAACGCGGTTCAAGAAAATCAAGAAAGTTTTAATGCTTTAGGTATTCATCAGCAAGATTCGACATGTTCACCCCCGCCTTCTTTGCATATTAACGACGAGCAAGGTTTCGTTGATGATTGTGATGATATTAAGCCTCTTCTTGATATAAACGATGTCAAGTTCGAGGCAGAAGAGTTAGTTGAAAGGAAGTTTGTACCTTCGACTCAGTTAGTTATATCATCTTGATGGTTTGGTTTTCTTGATTTTTAAACTTGCAGGCAAAAAAGGAGAAATGGTTTGATAAGTAATGAGATTTCTTGTTGTTGCTTATCTTTATCTTATGATGTTAATTTGTTTTAGTTAAACACATTTTAGGAGATTAATTTGGTTACTTTTGTTTTTTGTGTTTTTGATCTACAATATACAATTATATAAGGTATGTATCTGCTTTTTAAGGATGTAAAAACAGGCATAAACACAAGTTGTAATGATCATTAAGGAATTAGCATGTTCGATTATGTATCTAAATGAGTTATTAATGATTGGTATTAAAGGTATGTTTATCCCAAGATCATCTCGCAAGGTACATATATACGTACAATTAGGCTATACCTTGATGTGCATATTTTTCTCTACAAATACATAAAAAGAAACAAATTTTTGTTGGATTTTTTCATTGGAAAGACAAAGGTTTTTAATTTAAAGATCAATCAATTCAATCGTTGCTGCTTGGGAAAAATAATAACAAAACTCTAAATCAATCAGTAATTGGAACTTTAAATTAAACCCCCAAGCCGCCCAGCCTACATTAATTTATCTGAACAACAATTACTATAATATCATCATATTTGCCTCCACTATTCAATTTTTGATCTGCTTTAGTAGCAGCTTTTGCTATAGCATAAGGAGAGAAATAGTCTTTTTCCCCAGAATCAAACAAAGCCCGTTCTGCGATAGTCCAAGCCAATCTTTCCAAGGATTCTTTATCACTTAATATTACCACCATCCCCGTCCCCAGTCTTCTGATGCAAAACCTCAATTGTTTCAGATGGATACATATTATCAAACAACCTATCTGTAGCTAAAACAATAATATCACCAGATTCTACAACAATCTTGTCTTCATAAGCTGAACTAGGCAAATCACTATTATCAGTTCCCAGTTGATAAGGGCAATTAAACTCTCTTTGCTGAACTGGGGCTCTGTAAATACATTTCTCATCTCTGAATAGCATAAACCCACTGTCTCCTAGATTCACATAGTGTAAGCAATTATTAGCGTTGAGGTTGATAATACAGGCAGTAGAAGAACCTGTAGCATGGTTTATTTTTGAATAGGCTTCGTGTACAACTCTCCTAGAGTTTACGCTTCCTATAATTTCATGATCAAGGGCAGTAATGGAATTAGTCATGAGTGCGAGAGCATAATTACCGGCGTCGATGCCTTTTTTGAGCCCAGCCGCCAACGCCCTCTCTCGTTTCGGAGATATCCACCACAATGTTTAAAATTTAGTCTATTTTATTTTGTTACCGGTAGATGAATTGAATTGCATTGTGAAAAAACTCACTAAAAACTTAATTAGGTCTTCTCAAATTAATGGAAGCGTTAAAATTGAGTAAAAAGCCTGACTAAAAATTTACTGTTTATATACCAATCCTTCCCTGAAGGGCATAACCAATATCTGAAACACGTCCGCATTGTACACTTTTGCATGCATTTCATTTTGCATATTTATTTTTTTAAAAATTTTTTAAATAAATAAAATTATAGATTGTTTGTATTTAGTTCCGAGATTAATTTTAGAGAGTAGCAGTTCACAGATTTGACTCTGTTTTGAAAATATCACATTGCATAAATAGAACCGTTGAGACTCTTAAACTTAACAGTTCTACTTATGTTATGTGATATTTTAAAAAAAGAGTCAAATTTATAAACTGCGAGCTTCTAAAATTAATATCGGAACTAAAT